>JBAMBJ010001327.1:0-159406 GCA_037043495.1 Drosophila recens | reverse complement strand
AACAGCAAAGAGTAGTGTGTGTGCGTGTGTGTGTGTGTGTGTGTGTGTGTCAGCCTAAGGGACGCACTGGCACTTAAACATTAATAGAGCAGCGGGAGGAGGCCAACGATATGCGTAATAAATGTCGGCAACAGCGACGATTCCTCGGCGGATGTGTCGACAAAAAAGAAAAGAACAGAGAACAGAAAACAAAAAACAAAACTGCTTTGGCAAATCCTAAAATATTAAAGCGACTCCAGCACAATAAGCGAAATTAAAACAATTGTGTGCAAGGACTCGAGAAATCGAGGACACTCTCATTCTCAGTCTCATTCTCAGTCTCAGTCTCTAGATAGCTGCCATTAGAAATATGGCACGACAAAGCCCTCAACCAAATGAGCCTTAGCCTTCTGACTTTGTCTTGGCCATGGTTAAACTCGTGTCTCGCAGTCACTTTCTGCGCCTTAGTCCGCACAATTTATGGGCTCGTCGAAGTTGCCCAAAGATGCTAAGCCCAAAACAAACGCCGCCAATTCATTTCGTGCACCAGTTCGACTTCATTTAACCCGGAATCCACAAAGAAGAACCCCCAATCCCAATTTCCATTCCCATTCCCAATGCCGTCTAACCCTTTTTTAGCTGCGCAATGTCTTCATTAGCGAGTCCTTTGGTCACGCAACTGTAGCCTGAGAAATTAACGCAACTTGGGCGAGTCATAAAAATTGCGTTTATTGATGCGCAACCAAATGCTACAGTCGCATTAAAGACGCCAAAGTGAAAATCCTTTTGTCTTAGCAGCTGCCAGAGAAAGCCTCTCTCTCTCTCTCTATTCCCTCCCTTTCTGTTTTCTTTCCCTTCTCTTTTATTTTTCTCATTGTGGAATTGGCATTTCCACAATGCTAATTGTTTGTTTTCAATACAAATTCTACAGGTTTTCTTTAGGAATGTGCACGTGTTCAAAGCATCATTCTCCGTTCCCTAGTCTACAATCTCCATTCTCTAATTGTCTCTCAACGAGTCTCTGTCAATCGACAATCTCCAATTGGAACCGTCAACGAAATCTGTCAAAAAATGTCGCCATCCTCAACATTATTTTGTCGTAATCGCTTTTAAAAGATATATTCGCATCTATTCGTATAATTAGATGCTTTGTAATGATCTTTGACAAGTAAATGATTGCTCGATTAAATTGCAATGGCTAATCGAGGAACTTATTGGATTGAAATGGAATTTGATGTTGAAGTTGAGGCTGTGGTTTAGTTTTGGAAGTTTTGGTTTCGATTTCAGTTTCGGTTTTGAGTTTTTGGTTTCATCAATTCGACACGTCGCTATGCCGCATGATATGTGGCTTAAATGCGTGTTGTGGCTGAAATAAGTACATTCTAAAGTTTAGAGCCCCCTCTCGACTCCCCCTCTGATATGTGGCAGGTGGCAGCACCTTGGCTTTATTGATTTCTGCGGCTGGCTTTTATGAGCCAAGTCGAGTCGAGTCGAGAGTTGAGTTGTGTCGTGTGCTCGGTTTGGTTTTCATTTCTTGGCGTGCCAACCCCAAGGCACATGCAATTAAGCGCACATGTGTGTAGCTGTTCCCCTTTTTACTACCCCCCTTCCCTTCTCTCGCCGCTTCTCAGAAGGGGAGGCACCTGTGCGACAGGCCATGTAAAATTTTACAACTTTTTGGCGAGCGCGCGTCGCAACTTTGACGCCTCATTGACTCGACTGGATGATGGCAACCCTGTGCTGGCAACCCAGCACCTTGCTCCCTCTGCCTGCTCCTGCTCCTCGCTTTCCCGCCTGGCGTGTCACATGCATTTGGGTCGCCTTTTCGAGCTCCACTTTATGCCCCATGTAGTTCAGTTGTCCTTATGAAAATTTCCTGCTATAAGCGCATATTGTACACGCTTTTCACTCGCTTTGCTTTTGTGGCTTTTCATATTTTCTGTTTCCTTTTTTTTTGTGTGTGTGTGTGTTTTTATTTTGGCAATTAAATGCATGCGGCGAATGTCGACGATGGCGTTGATGGGCGCCCTGGACTCGTGACTGAGCTGCTGCCACACGTTGCATGCCGCATACTAAGTGTCATTATGAGCGACGCTTTTTCAGCTACTGCCTAAAATCCTAGACGACTTCTGTCATTATGCAGCCATACACACACACGTACACAAACACACACACATACTGACACTCCCCCTCACACACACATACATATATAGAGAAAGAGAGACAATGTTGCAATTACGTTGCCGGTCAAAGAAAGAAATTTGCCTACAGCATAATCCAATTTAAAGTGTTTAAATCAAATTTTAAACATCTGAACGAAGTGGCATTGTGTCCTTCCATTCTGATTGCCAATGGGCTTTGCGGGTGGAAATTTTTGTGAATTATGTTTTAATAAATGTGGCACACGGTGGTTGATTTCCCGACTTGGCCTTGGCTTTGGATTTGGTTTGTTGTGCCAGCGCGCCACTAAACCATGAAATGCAATCAAATTTGCGGTCGTCAAATGGCAAATATGCCCTCTCCCCCCTGCTCTAAAAGGGCCACCCCCGCACACCTTAGACACTTTAAAGCGTAGGCTGTGCAACAAGGGGGAGTTGTGAGTGGGGGGAAGAGGGGAAAGCTGTCAGTGCACGTCAGCTTGCCAGCTCGAACTGACAGCCAGCCTCCTGCCGCCACCACAGCAAAATGTACAACTCAATTTTGAGTTTTCGGTTTTGGATTTTTAAAATTGCATGGACATGAAACAGCACCACAGCAGCACCACCGCAGCACCACCGCATCATAGTCGTAGAGCGTCGCGAGTTAATGAAAAGGATACACATGTCAACTTCAATTTCTGTTTCAGTTTTCATCTTGGTCCTCTTTCCCTGGGCGAGGTGTTTGCCACAAGGGTTGCTCAAATTAGTTACTTCCTGCCCCCGAGGGTTGACTCAACGCTTCTTCGCGTAGGTGTTGCTCAGCGCAATCTGTTACATTTTTCATCTCCACTCTCGACTCGAAACTTTCAATGCCCAATTGTCGTCATTGTTGGCTTTCAAATATTTGCACTTGTGCCTGGAAGCATCGCTAATTCACCCACAATTCGAACACAATTTGCCCACAATTGTTGTTTGGGCTCACAATCCGAGTGTTTGAATTTGTGCTTTGGATTTTGTATTTGTTTGGCCTGCAGTTTAATGCACAATCAATGTTTAGGCAGAGAGCTTTCGTTTAATTAGCCAACTACGTTTTGTTTACCAACAGCGTCTATATAAAATTAAATGGAATGGGCCAGCTTCTAATCTCACATCCCTTTCCCTTTGCCTTTCCCACTCCCCAGGGCCATTGGCGATTATGAATTGAATTGCGCTTTTCAATGCACTTTTTGCGAAACAGAGAAAAGCTGTAAAAAAAAACGCTGTAGGGGCAATCAATTAATTATGGAATCGACATCGTAATTTTTCACTAACAACTTAGACAGTTTCCATGACTACTTTGACTTTTACTTCACTTTGGTTTCGCATTAAAAAAGTATTTAATTAATTTTATATTACTTTCAATATATCTTAAAATCAAAACAAAAGTTTTCTATTTTTTTAAAAATTTAGATATTTTTAAAAAACGGAAAGCTGTAAAATAAAATTAGAATAGGTAATAAATTATTAATCAAAATTGTGTTTTAAGCCAAAGCATAAGTATTTAAAATATCGTAAGAATTTCTAATATAACTTAAGATCAAACAAATCTCTAAATTTTTTTAATCATTCAAAATGCATTCAAATGCATTATAGCTTTAAATTAAGAAAATATTTTATTTTAATTAAAATTGCTTTTATTTAGTAATTAATTTTTATTTATTAAACTCATCTCGCAGTTTCCTAGCTCAATTGTGCAATTCAATTTTACAATTTTCACATTGAATGTGGAACTTGTTTTCACAGCACAGTTAGACAATAAAATGCAATGGAATACAAAAGATGATTTATCGTGTGATTAAACAGGAAGATATTTCAGATATAGATAGTTTTTTGCAGCGTGACTACAAACATGTTTTGGAGACTGTTGAGCTTGTTATTGTTAATGGTTTGTTAGTTTTGTTTTTGTTATTGTTATTGTTAGTTGGCTATATATTCTAAATTATAGAATTGCATTTATAAGTAATATTAATTAGCTATAAATAACATGAGAAACAACTGCAACAACTGACTTCTAACTGGTTTCTCTGTCGACTGTCGACTGTTGACTAAGCCGCCCCCGGGGCGCGAGCAAGCACAGTGGCTGCGAATTGTAAGCGCCCGGGTGATTACAAGGCCCACGTTAGATATAAATAACATATAGCGCACTATAAATCAATGAACACAGGCGATCTGAAAGGAGAGAGGAGAGCAGACACTGATAAGGTTTATCGCACGGGCGCGTACGGTAATTAAGAGGCCAAAACTAACATTAATCTGTGGCGGAGAATATGCACGAGTACTCGAACTAGCACTCACACCCACACCCAAACTCACATTCATTCACACCCACACTCACATTTACATTCAGAGTCAAACTGAATCGTATTCGCATCTTATGCTCATTAGGCACAGCCTGCGCCTTGACCGCCAAGCCAAAGTTCAAAATAATTAATGACCTTTGGCCAAAGTTAATGAAAGACGTAATTTCTGGGTATCTCGAGCATTTTTGCTGCTTGTATTCGCCGTGGCAAGTGGCAAGTAGCATGTGGCAAGTGCTCATATTATGAATGGGGTTTTCCTGCCAGCTCTGATTTATTTATGGATGCCCAGCTGATTAGCCCGTGCCCCTTGACCTCTCAATGCTAAAGAGATGGAGAGGGAGAAAGAGCGAGAGGTGATTGAGTGCCACTTGCCCAATGTCTTGTCTAATTTGCACAGCTTGAGCTCGAAATATGAAATGCTAAGAACTGCACTTAGAGAAATTAGGATAAGATATTGAATATGGTGAACGCATATATTCATATGTTAAAATTGATTTTAAATAGGGAAATTAAATTAAATCAATTAAATGAAAATGTTCTCTTGTCACAATTAAGTTTAACTTAATAAATTAAATTAAATATTTATTTTTAAATAAAAAATGTACAATTTCTTATGATCTTAATACATTTTTATAATTTTAAGCTATCACTTTCATTAATTTACGTTATAATAAAATAAAGTTCAAATACTTGATAATTATTAGAAAATTTACTTAGCTAATAAATTTAATTTACAAATTCCCAATATTATAAATTATTTATCCTCTTTTCTTTCGAAACAAATCTACACTGTCTTAGCCAAATTTGTTGTCCTGTTTATGGCCTTAAATTATTATTGCCAGTGACTTTGCTGACTACTGAGTTGGCTAATGGAATGCAGCTACTCATAAATTTATCGAAGACTATATTAATCGCGTAATCGTTGCAGCTGAGCAATAACAACAGCAACAACAACTACAATGAGAACAACAACAACAATGTCACGTTCAATGTCAAATGCTTGGCAGAAATTTGCAAAGGAAGCGTATAAAACGTTTAAAATATTTTCTCATTAGACAAGTCGCAACTGACGCCGACTGTTGACTGTTGTTTGGCTTAGCTGTATTATTTCTATTTCTATTTTTTCTATTTTACAAGTTTATATGAAATGTCAAACGGCAACAACAACTTGACCTTCATTTCTCACAAGCGCAACTGCAACAGCAGCGACAACAACAACAACAACAGCAGCCACAACAACCCACGGCTGCTGTGTTTATCTCTATGGTTGTCTGACTAGTCACTAGTGTGTCGACTGTCGACTCTGGGCCTGGCTTAAACCCAGGTCTGAGTCTCTGTCTCTGTGTCTGTGTCTGTGTCTCAGTTACAAGCGATGCCGATTGATGGCGTCTAGCGGGGATCGGGGATAGGAGAGCGCAGATCGGAGAGGGGAGGGGGTAACTGCCTGACAGCAACATTGAATTGCTGTTGCTGTTGTTGTTGTTGCTTACGTAAGTAGCTGGCAGCAGGGCGCCTGTTGAGCAACATTGAAACAAACATGTGGCAACTATCGACAGTTATCGCCATAAATTTGGACACACGACGGCGACGCCGCTTGGCAAATGCAAAAGTGTCGTCAGTGGACAAATTGCCGGACTCGGACTCAGACACAGAAATGTGTGAAATGTTGTCATATCTATGCATCCCTCTCACTCATGCAATCTCTCTCTCTCTCTCTCTCTCTCTCTCTCATCAGTGCCATTTCTTTCAGTTTTGGCAAATCCTTTTAATGTTTGCGATGTCACGCTGCAAAAATATTTCACAAATGTACAAATATATATGTATGTATATTTTTTGAATGCCACGCCCATTGTACAATACAGCGTCTACATCTGCCGCTGCCGCGTGGCAAGCGGTTGTTGTTGTTGTTTTTGCTGCTCTGACTATGTCAATATTTAGTGGCAAATTAAAAACTAATCACAATGCATATTAAAACAATACGCATGCAACTGTTGCCACCCTTCATGCCACACACACACACACACACTGTGCCACAACTGCCTGTCTCTCTTCATCTTTCTCTCCCACTCTCTATTCCTTCCCCTCTCTGCAAACAAACTGACTGTCAACTTTTGACGCTTCGCTCAAATTGGAAAACAGTGCAACAATTATTTCCATGCGCCAACTTCAAAGCCACGGGAAAACTATGTCTACAAAGCCAGCTCTAGTCTTGTCGCCCCATGCCTCCCTTCCCTCCCCTTCTCCACCCCCTCTCACCAATCAGCTAAGGTTAAAGTGTATGGGATTTTGGGGAGTGTTCTCTGCCCGCGAGGCAACTTCCCCCCACAGTTCCCGCCAACTCATCAGCAACTAACGCAATCATCGGCTGGCAACCAACCACCGACGAGGCCTCATCAACTCTCCACCAGGCGAGGACTCCATCGTCATCCTCATCCTCATTGCCATCGCCATCTCCATCAGCTGCCATCAGACCCAAAAGTGTCAATCCAATTACCTGTTCGAGTGCTGGAATCTTTTGCGACATGTTTCATAACTGCGGCGAGTTTTGTTGCCCCAAACCTCGAGTTCTTCTCTTCCACTCGCATTGTGGTTGGCAACGCATGCTTCGTTGGCCACACACAACCCGGATGGAGGGCGAAGGCGAAGAGCAGATAAAGGGAGGGGAGATGAAGCTGGCAAGAGCAGAGGGAGTCAGCGCATTGCCAATGGCGTTTATCAATTTGCCAGTGCCCAGTTCCCTCTTCACTCTTCTTCAAAGCCAACTTCCTCTTGACTGCAGCTCTTTGAGCTTTAAGCTCAAAATATTGTAGTTTTAATTTAATGGAATAAAAAAACATTTTTTTATTTTTAATTTAAATTTATAATTGTTTGTTTAAAGTTGAGTTTTTTAATTTAATAAAGCTTTTTTTTGGACTTATTTTAAAAACGAAATTGCAATTATTTTGAATAGGATCCAAAAAAAATGCCCAAAATAATTGATTTTGAATGTGGCATCCTAAATATTAAGGAAAAAATTTACTTAAAAATTTGGATTATAAAAATAAGTTTACCCTCATAATATTAGTTTTTCGTTAGAAAATTTAAAAAACATAATAAAATTTTCACATTTTTTAATAGTTAATTGCCGATATTTCTTATTTTAATTTTTAGCTATAACCAACAAAATTGATAAATTAATGACGCTTTTCCAAAAAATACCCGAGATATATGATTTTAGATGGGTTTTACCTAAAGAAGAATACTTTGAGTTTTTTTTTTATTAGAAAAATAAGTTTTAACTTCTATTTTTCCAATATTTGAAAATGATATTTAAGATATCCACCTTTTTTTGTAACGAATTAAATCCGATTTTTTAAATTAATTTGTAAGTTTAATTTTGTAATTGTTTTTTTTCCACAGCCATCCGTCCCACAGTTTTTTTAGCCATTGAGTTTATCAATTTGTCAGTTCCCTCATCTCTGCTCCCCCTTTCCCTTTTCCTCTTCTCTTTTAAGAAGTTGCAGCAGACGACAAACTTCCGTTGGGCAAGCAGCCCACCCAGAACGTGCCACAGCGTGGCGTCTCCTCCAGCCGCCATTGGCACTCATTAACACGTGTTTACTTAGCCAGTCCTTGAGCGTTCGATCGACGCCAATAACCATAATAATAACTGCAAGCTCATGCTCAGAGAATTGAGAATGGAGAGTGGAGAGAAACAGAGAAATTGAATCCTCAATCGTTCGTTTATTCGTTCTTTCAGTTCATTCAGCAAAGTTGTAGTGTTATTATTATTTTCATTGTTAATATTTGTTACACGCCTTTTGTCTGACTCTGAATCTGACTTGGACTTGGATTGGGACTCGGACTCGGACTTCTCCACTTGGAGTGCATTTGATTGCATACAGTCAAGTCAGTTGATGACTCAATGTTGGCCAACTGACAATTGTTGGCCAACTGAGTCTCAGCTCTCGACTCGACTCGATTCGATTCGACTCCCGACTGTGGTTAAAAGTGCTTATTTAGTGACTCGCCGAGACAGAGACACTTCTGTCTTCTTCTCGAGAAGATCCCTTTCGTTGTATTTGGCTGCTGGGCTGCCGTTTTTACTCTTCATCTCCGGTTGTTGTCGGTTGTCGGTGGTCGGTGGTCGGTTGTCGGTTGTTTGAGCTGTTTGCTCAGCCACTACAGAAACGAAGACAAAACGAGATCTCTCGGCCCTCGACGCAACTCAACGCGACTCAACTCAACTTGGCAAGTGGCGCAGACAGCATCTTTCGATGATGTTGCCCTCAAGTGCAGCAAGATGACCAAGTTAATTTCAAGCCTCAAGTTTTTGGGTTATCAATGGCAACTGAATGCTGCTGGCACATGGGACAGACAGCCTCTAGTTGCCTCTAATTGATATGGCTAAATGGCCAATGTCTATGTAGCCAATGTCTGTGATGGAGATGGAGATGGCGATGGAGACTGAAAAGACTGAAGAGACTGGGGACAAAGATTGCAACTGGTACCTAGACATGTTTCGATGTCGATGTCGCCAGCTCGTACGTGGTAATGCGTAGAATTCCATATAAAATAATTAATGAATGTCACAGCAAATGCTTGGCTGCCATTCTGGCCAACATCAGCCTCATCTGCAGGTCTTCTGTCTCCTGAAATCCGTGGACATGGAGGAACGTCCTCGTCTTCACGTATCGTTTTGTCAGCATTGTCCGCATTTTTGGCGTCAATAATAAGTGAAACTGATGAATGCCTGGACCTGGGACCAGGTCTCTTTCTCTCCCTCTCCCTGTCCCAGTTCCTCTCTCAACGTTCTCAGCGTAAAATGTGTGCAAAAAATAATTTTGAAGCGCACTGTGGAACGCAGTAAATGACAGAGAATGAAATCGTGCAAATATTTGCGTGTGTGTCGTATGGTTACTGTCACACTTACAGATACAGACACAGATACAAATACACAGTTGCAGATACATCGATACGCTCACAGATATACACACACATTTGCAGGTAACAAAGGAAGCTGGCAGCAACATGGGGCAAGTTGCCTTAAATGGAAGATGCAAAGGATGCACAAGGCAAAAATGCTTTACACTGTTGTCTGCGTAGCAAATTTGTAAAATTAAACAGTCAACAGCAACCAAAGGGCCAACAACGACAACAGAGAGGTAGGAGAGAGAGGGGGAGGGAGACGAAAGAAGAGAGAGAGGAAGGGGCAGCAGCCATACTTCAATTAAACCAACTTCATTAAATTTCAGCTAACAAAGGCGTCAACGTGGGCGTGGAATGAGGCATGTGGCATGCTCTGTATTCTCCCTCCCTCTCTTCCCCTCTCTCTCTCTCTCTCACTCGCTCGTCATCATCTTCATGACAGTTACACGTATATATATGTATATGTATATATAGGAATGTATATATAGCATAGCCTCGACTAGATTGAGCAGAGTGCCTGGAAATTGTCAGTAAATTGGCTCAACAACAACGAAGAAGATGCCATCAACAACATCCACAACAACAACAGCAACATTGAGAACAACAGGCAAAATTGCCAAGCTACATTTTACTTCGATTTCTCGAGATTTTGTGTTTTGTCAGCAGAAATTTGGTTATGTACGAGTACAAGCCATGAACATTATGGCTAAGGTGAAAGCAGTGAGAACAATAGCCAAATGTTAAGGTAACATTGAATGGATGCAAAATCATCAACATTCGCAAAACATGATACAGCTGCGAAAAACAAACTAGCAAATTATCAAGGATTCTAGTTGGTATGAAACTACACAGAACAAAAATGCCTTTCTAAAATCAAGTATATAATAACTACTTGATTTAAGCTCGCATTTTTTAAGTATGTATTCAGGATTAAGCTGATAATCAAGCCTGTATCGGGATTAGAATGGGAAAATACACATTTGCTGAGCGCGAGAGGAAAATTCTCTCTCAACCTCTCTCATTTCAACCGGTCCGGTGGCTCAATGGCTAGAGTCGCCAACTCCAGTTTAAAAAAAAAGTAAAAAAAAAAAAACTTAAAAAAAAACTTTTAAAAAAAAAAGAAATTAATACAAATTTTTTAGCCTGAATTTAAGAATTTCAAGATTGAATTCGGGATTGAAAAAATCAAGTATTTCATACTTGGTTTAAGAAAATCGTTTCGGATTGAATTCGGGCTAAATATCCCGGATTTTTTTTTCTGTGTAAGGTTAGTTTTAGAATACGGAACAATTGAATTTTGAGAAAATTTTCATGCATTTTATTAACTTACAATCATATAAATCTGACTGCTAATTATCACTATTTACTGTATCGGAATATTTGGTGATGCTTAGACTTATAAATTCAATCTGTATCTTAATTTTATTCAATTTCAGGAATTATTTTCCTAGCATTATCGATTTTTCCATGCTTAACCTTTACTTTTAATCGAATCTCTTCTCAAAACTAGACCAATTTTATTTCGAAATCATTTTGATTGTAGTTTTCGTTCTATATTCATTTAAAACCTTTGTAAAACTTAAATTTTTTTTTCGGAAAATTATCGATTTTTTTATGCTTACCCCTCTAGAATTTTTTAAAAACTTTAAACTCTCATAACTTTAAGTGGTCGATTTTGTGCTGTATTTTTACATCACTATTCAAAATTAAAACTAAATTGATTACATATTTTTCTGACTTACGTATAGTACTTATTAGGTTGATTTTTCATACTTATACTTAAGAGCTGTAGCTTTCTTATCGTCTAAATCGAGGCAATTTCAATTGCCACATTTGCGCTATTCCCATTCCCACATGTTGGCACAATGGATCCCTAAGTTACAGTCGTTAGTGCTGGTCAAAAAGAGACCCTTAGAGCAACTGCTCTGTTGGCCCATTTAACACCTAACAGATTTGCGCTATCAATACAGTTCGACCAAAGACAAATCACAAGATGGCCACATAAAACTAGTCAACCCCCCAATTTCCCCAATTGTGACATCAATTTCCAATACGCGCCCTGAACTTTGATTTCATCTGATGCTTCCTTCCGTTAGTATTTAGACCCATTTCAGAGAACTTGGCAAATTATGCTGTTATCTTCATTAGGTTGACATAAGTGCAGCTCAAATGCGCTACCCCAAGGAATTGTCTCGTTGAGAGCAATAGGAAAAAAGTGAAAATTGTTTATAGAGCGCGTGGGTCGAACAATGAAGATTGGAGGATGGGGAAATGTTGGGCCTGGGGGTCAGTTTTTTAGTGGACACTGTGGGCCAACTTAACGCCTAAGATATCAGTGAGTAGTGTCAACTTCTCTGTCTCTCTCTCTCTCTCTCTGTGTCTGATATAGGGGGCGTTTACCCCAAGGCAAGATACAGAGGGGGGACATATGTGCAGCGTCAGCTATTTGTTTGTTGACTCAAAGGACTCGTGTGTGTTTATTTGTTGTGTGTGTGTGTCTAAGAGTCTCAGCGTTTACTCTGCCGGCGTTTTATTGTTGGCTGCGTGTAATGCGTATTTGACAAATAAACAGTTGATTTGCCCCGCCATCGAATTCGCCTTCGACTTGAATTTGGACTCTTAGATAGCAATCAAAGTTGGCCGAAGATTAGGAGGAGGAGGAGGATGAGGACGACAAGTAGTTAAGTTGTTTGGCGCTGGTAAACAAGTAATCGACAAGCTCCACATCTTACCCAATGTGATAGCTGCTTAGCAGTTAAGCAGGTCAAAGTTGAGCCAACCCCCCGCCTCCTTGACCTCTCCCTACATGACCACACACGCAGCTGAGAGGGTGGAGGGGGATTGTTTTTGAGGCATGTGAAGCATTTTAAATTTACAAATTCCAAGCGTGCACATAAAATCAACAGACAAGCTAACAGGAAAGATGAGCTCGAGCTGGA
Source organism: Drosophila recens (assembly GCA_037043495.1). Taxonomy (NCBI): domain Eukaryota; kingdom Metazoa; phylum Arthropoda; class Insecta; order Diptera; family Drosophilidae; genus Drosophila; species Drosophila recens. The sequence goes on along the minus strand of JBAMBJ010001327.1, from coordinate 147,103 downwards.
GATGGAGATGGAGTCGGAGTCGGAGTCCCTGAACGCGTGACATTGTCGGGAGATGTCCAGGAATCCCTCGCACAGCTCAATATCGATTTCTGGAGCTCAGTCTACCCTAGATGCTATGATGCTGTGTGTAGTACTGGACACGGGCATTAACATGCAGGACGCATAGCATTCAAGGCAGGAGTCGGAGCCGGAGCAGAAGCTGCGGGCGCAAGGGCAACCTATTGATTGACACAACTTCCACTCGCTTTTTTCCTCTCCTCTTTTTTGCCCTGCACTTTTTTTTCTCTGTTTTTTTTTTGGATATGTGCGCATTTTTCGCAGAACGCCGGAAGCGCTTGTTTAAAAAGAGAAATGCTTTTTGGGTTTGCAGTTGCTTTGATTGAAAACAATGGAGTTGACTTTTGCTGTTGCACATTTAATGAGCATAACGGTGAAGTTTTTGATGAAACAATACAAAAATACGAATCAAAAGTCAGAGTGGGAGAAGGAGAAGGAGATGGAGAAGGAGACGAAGACGGTAAACTTAACAAGGCCTCGTTGATCTTATCGCCTTTTGTCATATTCAGCGAGACAGGCAGCAGTCGCATCTCCTCGTCAATTCCTCGACGAAAGAGAAGATAGAGAAGGTGAAAGAGGGGGAGAGGGAGACGTCGAGGCTCCCGGCAGGCACATAAATCGTCAGCTGTCAAATGGTCAAGAATTTCTGGCCAGCCAGCCAGCCAGCCAGCCAGCAAGAGAGTTGGCCATGGTCGTTGGCCTGGCGTGTTGGCCAAGATCGGAAGTGCGTAGCAGCAATGCAAGTTGCAAGTTGCACGTTGCACGTTGTATGTTGCAGTGGCAGTGGCAGGAATGAAGGCAGCCAGGGCTCGACCTTATCGACCAGCCATATAATGCTTAAACTTGGCTCTTACTCTGGACTGTGGACTGTGGACTGTGGTTTGTGGCTGGGGTGTCAAGACATGCGCCCCGCATTGGAGCGCGTGATTTAGTCGAATTCACGAACTTAATGAAGCCCTTTAAATCACGCAAACTCTTGCGCCACTTAGAATGCAGCCCTGTTTGGGCTGAGAGAGTGAGAGAGAGGCAAGAAGTTGAAAGGGGAGTCCAGTAAAGATTGAGCCACAACAACTAGTCCAGGCAGTTCAGTACAAAGGAAAGGAATGGCCCAAAGAGACGACGACGACGACGACGGCAAACTCCTAAAGATCTCATTAACACCACGCGGGCATAATTAAAGCCGACGACTTACAAAGTCAAATCGCGATTGCAGCTGGCCCCAAAAGCGTGCACAGCCAACAAACCGACTCAGTCTGAGTCTGAGTCTGAGTTCCAGTCTCAGTTCAGATCCAATCGATCCAACGACCAAGGCTAAAAACCCAAGACCCAAAATCCCAAAGACCCAAAGGCGAAGTTAACCTGGCGCTAAGTGTTGCAGGGCTTATAATGAGCTTGCAACGTGGCTTGCAACGTGCCTCCTCTATTTACTTACCAATTGCTGTTTATTATCTTTATAGCTGATGTTCACTGCATACTCTATCAGCTCTGCTCTTCTTCTTTCTCTCTCTCTGTTGTGGAAAAAAAGAATCCAAAGAATAAAATAAGAAAAACAAATTTGATAATAAAGAAAAATAATAATAAAATAAAAGAAAACAAACAATTATCAAAAAATTTAAGATTTTTAAATATTAAGATTTATGTATTATTGTATTAAATCTATCTGAATATTTTATAAATGTAAGAGTTCCAAAATTATTGTGACGAGTGTTTTACTTTAAAAGGAAATATACTAAATAAATATACTTAAAATGAAAAAAATCAAAACAAAACAAAACCTTCAAAAATTGCCCCATCAAGTTTTCTGGTTTGGCATTGAGCGACCATTGCAACATTTGTCGCTGACATTCCCTAGCAACTTGCAACTTGCAGCCTGACATACGCATTGATTGATGGATGGATGGATGGATCGATGGTTGCCAGTAAAGGATGCTGGCTTAAAGCCACAACAACAAACCACAACAACACCAGCATTATTTCTCAGTGTTCTCAATACTTGTCGCAAGTTCTTAACAATCGCAAGTCAAGTTCACACGTCTCACAGATTTTTGGCCAATTGTTTTTTATTTGCAGAATTTAAAGCTTGAAAAGATAAAAACTGATTAGGTTTTAGAAATGCAGAAATTTATTTGACAATTTACAGAAGGAAAAGAATGGAACTGAGGATTGCAGCAATTATAATTGATATGGAGGAAAATGATTTACACTAATAAGAATGAAAAAAATGCAATCTTAAATAAAGTTGGATATTATAAGAAAAAATAAGAGATTCAAGTAAATTTTATCCTCTCATTTTTAATAGTCTAATAATATTTATTAATTATTAACATTATAAGTTTTTGTTTTTGATATTTATTACTTAAATTAAGCAATTCCATATCAATAGAATCGGCTAAAGCTTAAGATAATTGAAGTACTTAGAATGTGGCTTAGATAAATTTAAGCAATTTCTTTCAATTGTGGATCTTGGCTAAGTTGTGCTGACAGAAAGTGTTCGGCGCGGGGTTTTTTGAAAAATCGCAACGATAAGACCGGGCACATAAACAAGAGAAATCTCACTCACAACTCCCACGGCAACTTGGCTGATAGTCGACGAGCCCAGGAGAATGAACGGGCCAAATAGTATCATTGGCCATTAATTATGATTACCACGTGGCAAGACACACGACCTGGCGGAACTGCCCCTCATTGCAGCAGTTGAAGAAACAGAAACAGAAGCAGCAGCCAAGTGACCACTGATACCGATACCGACACCAGCGACTGTTGGACAGACAGACAGACGGACAGACCGACATCGACTAATAAACGGGCATTTGTAGCGCAATCAATTGTTTCGAAATTGTTGTACACCATTATGATCATTGTGCAGGGCCGTGGGTTGCGCGGCTAAATGGTTATGGCCTGTCATAAGTTGCCAGCGGGTGGCCAAAGGTGGTGGTGGTAGTGGTGGGAGGAAGTGGGCGTGGACTCGCCTCAGACTCGACACCCCTCGCAGTAATCGTATTCCCAAATGAATATGCAAAAGTGCAGAATAGAAAGGAGCAAACTGAAGGCAAAGATGAAAAGAGGGAGCAGTCAGGATATCTCATGGCCATTTCCGTTAGCACAATTATGTTTATTAAGAGAGAGAATCAGCGAGCGAGAGAGAGAGAGAAGGAGAAGGAGAAGGAGAAGCAGCAGTCAAAGATGTGGCAAGGCGCAATCGTCAAAGATGATTTAGTTACTCGCACTTCCGGCAGGACACGAGCTCTCCAAGTCTAGTCCTGTCTACACAGAAACAAAAAACATTCTAAATTTCGGTTTAAAAATTCTTAATTTCTGGTTGCTTTTTTTGTTTTAAAGTATTTATTTAGGGTATTATTGTTAAAAAAAACACAAGATATTTGATTTCACTAACCAAATAAAATAAAAAAAAATAATTGCTGTGAAGGAGTTGAAAGATCGTATATGAAATTCTGGATTTAAAAAATCCGAGTTTACCGAGTTTATCCGTTTGGGACTAATTTATACAGGAATGCCGGATTTTTTCCTGTGTAAGGATTTGGGTTAGCATTTTGGCCAGGGAAAAGCCAAGATGAGAGGGGAGTGAGAGAGCGGGTGGTGGGGACTGGCAATAAAAATATATTAGTGCAATTACAGCAGCCTCAGCAACTGAGCCAACAGTCGACCGTCTAATTTAGGCGCCCCTTCACTTCACTTCGCTTCTTTGTTTTTGTTGCTGTTTCATTTGTTTTTGAAGCATTTCAATTTCTATTTCTCTGGGGGATTTTGAAGAGATGGAGTCGTAGTCTCAGAGCCAAAAGGAGGAAGGACTTTCGTCTATTTATGTGCGTACGCTGATTAAACCAAATTTGCTGTCGATTTACAGTCGCCTGCGAACAAAACTACTTTTTTACTAGGAATACAATTTTGATCCTGCCACGATACGCCATTCAATTTGCCGGAATTGGCGCATGTTAATCAGGCAGACAGACGCGGAGACGCGGTGACTTCCCAAAGATGCTGTGGATGAGGACGAGGATGAAAAGGATGCCGTATTAAAGCGTAGTAAAGGCGCTTAAAACTGAGACTGGGCAACGGCAAGGATATGCAGTCGGCATATCCTGCGGCACGCAATAACCTCAGCGAACTGCAGACAATCAATCTTACTTTGCGCTTTAATTCAATTTCGATTGTGACATCTGCCTTTGGTCGCAGTCGCAGTCGCAGTTGGAGTCTCTCCCTCCTTCTCTTTCTCTGTCTCGGTCGCTGTCCCTGCATCTCCATCTTCACAGGAGCATGTCCTTACGCAGCAATCATTTCTGCAGCCTTGTGCACTTTTGGCAATGTGCTCAGCCGTGCCACTTGCCTCTGCACAGGATTAACGACTGCGACTGCGACTGCAATCCGTTTGGTCATGTCCTGGCGACATTCTTTCTTCCTTTTTTGTTGTCCTCCTTCTTTATACTCGTGTGGTGGCTGTGTCATGCGTGAGTTCAGACAACGCTACTCAATTTTCGTTTGGCGTCGCACGCAAAAAATTGACAGTCGCCCAAAGGATATTGTGACAGGCGTTTCGGCGACTGGGACAGGGACAAAAGGATTCGCATTTGGCATTTTCGGGCGGACTGCTGCCAAACATGCCACAAAGGGTGGCACACACACGCACACACACACACACACTACACACAGATTTCTCTCAGTTATTAGAAGGTCCATCAGACTGAGATCCCGCGTCAAAGTCATCGATGTCCACTAAACGATTTTGCCAATCGAATTTCGGCAATTTCACAAGCTGCCAAAGCGGGACATGAGTTGGCAGATGGAGAGGGGTCCAAAAAGGGGTTACTTGACCCGGCCAAAGTTAATCGGAAGTTAATACGCTGAGTTGCCAGATTTGTAACTGCGCTGTGTCACGGCCTCAACTCGCAACTATTCCAGATGGAATTTTCATTAAAATCAGCTCATGCACGCGACAGTTTTGGGACAGGACAGAAACAAAAGGAGACAAAGGACACAGGACACTGGATACACACTGTACAGTACAGTCGCGTAGGTGGCTCGACTGACAGCGGCAACTAATGAGAAATTCATAAGCTGTCCGCCAATCCAACCCAAACTGAACCAAGTCAAACCAAACTTCAACATATGCGTTAACACCCCTCCCTCTCTGCCACCCTCAACTGTGCACAGCCCCTGGCACACACCCCACCCTCCACTGTGATCGATCACAATTTCTGTGTACTTAATAAATAATTGCAATATAATTATTCACGTGAAAGCCAATAGCCAAAATATTGTAGGCCAAGTAGCTGACAGGAGCCGAGCATTATAGGCAAACATCTGTCGCAAAAAACAGGCACAAAATGCAAAAAAAAAGTCTTGGATTTTCAATAGAACGAAACTGAAATACACTAACTAAGCAGTTTAATAGATAATCAAGTTAAACAAATATTAAACATAATATTAATATAATAGGTATTATGTTTACTATTGTACATAATTATAAATAATATAAGCTTAATTTACCATTTATTTTTAATACTGTAATTTATAATTATTATATTTTAAATATTTGTATCTATAGTCATAAAACTCTTTGTCGTCCATTTATTCACTGTTTTTTATGGCGTCGAAACGGTAAGAGCTAAAAGGCTTAAATTTTCACACAGCACAAAAATATAATCTGCAACATTTTTTTAATGTTTAACAATTTTTATATAACTTAAATAAATTAATATTAAAATTTTAATGACTTTACTTTTAGCAATTAAGATTTAGTTAAAAGATATTCAAAATTTAATTATGCTTGTTTAAGCTCTATTAAATACCTTTGAAAACATTTATGGTATAAATAGGTACTAGTATTTAATATTTATTAAAAAAAAAAATTTCCTTTAGATTTTGGCTTATATTTCAACCGAAATTAATTGTCTTTGACTGATTTTAATCTTGTAATGCCAAACCAGTAATGAGATGTGTCATTGCCTAGCAGTGATACCCTTTCTGAATCGTAATACCCGTTTGTCTATTGCAAAGGGTACAAATGAAGCTGGTTGTTGTCTACAACTCGCATAGAATGCGAAGCCTCAGGCCAAACTGGGCCAATCCGGACCACTCCTTGTAATTGTCACAGTGTGTGGAGAGGCAGCGGCAACTCTGCTATTCAATTGTGCTGTCAATTGTCGATGCCGATGCCGAAGATGCAGGCTCGCTCCACTCCAGTTCCCATTGCTTCACTCCCCTGCTCACCACTTCAGTTGAGTGTAGTGCAGACCAAGAGTAGTTGCCAAATTACCGCCACTTTCGGTTTGCCATCGTCAGCATCTGTGCTCGGTTCTTGGCCCGCGGCTAAAGGCCAAAACCAATGAGCCGTGTGTCGCTCCTGTTGACAGAGTCCTCAATGTATTCCAATTGGTAGTCGCATTAGGAATACGATTCATCATACGTTATTCGTATGCCTACTGGCTATATATTCTAGTGAAACGAGTACTCGTAATTATGGGCACAGAAGTTTGAGTAGGCTGAGAGGATTCAGCTCTCGATATTGGATTGGATTGAATATTTATGACAGGACAGAAACAGGATAGGAACAGGACGCAGTTGCTCTGACTCTGATCAAACGGCAAGCGTAATCAGTTAGTCAGTCCAACTGTCAGTCCGTCTGTCTGTCTGTCTGACGACAGGACACTCGTTATGCTCTCGCACATTTTATTGCTGCAAATTCGATTGTCGCTGATCAAAGGCGAACGCACTTAAAAATGCTAAATTGAATTTGACGCCAGCCCCTGTCCAAAAGTGCCTCCATTCTGGACACGTTAACAGGTCCGGCTTTGACATGGCATTTCTTCTTTCTCTCTATTTTTTTGACAGACTGCGTGAAAAACACATTAAGACTCATTTACGCGCGTCAAATATGCCACAGAATGAGGCAGGAGTTAACAAATATCCCGAAGGACTTTCAATTTGAAAACTTGAAAGCGTCGAAATGTCCAAGAAGTAAGAGAAATTGAGGAAAAACTCAAGAATACATGAACAAAATATATAAAAAATTTAAAATAAAAAACTAAAATAAATTATCAAATCAAAACGGAGTTTGAGTTTTCTAAGAGAATAACAAACTATTTTTAAAAGGGGATTACAAATTTGGAATTGAGAGGAAACTCAACTAAAAATTGACACGTCTGACTGACAATAACAATTAAACTTATAGCCCCGGGTCAAATTACACAACAGAGTCAGGAGGTAGGAGGCAGGAGGCAATACCACTTGGCCACTGCAAGTGCCCATTAACAGGTACTTCACAATTGTACTCGGCCTGAAAAAAGAGAAGGCAGGAAGGCAGGATTCAACCCCTTGCCGGGAACATGACCATGAATGAATGAAATACCAGCATTTGGCATGGCACATCGACAAGATTTAACACCGCCGCCGTTTTCATTATTAATGATTAATGATAAGCTCAACTGGAAGAGCAGAGCAACCCTTCTCATTCAAAGGACTCGCTGACTGACTGACTGTATCCTGCTCCTGTTCTTAACTCGTGCACGCGCTCAAGCTTTTGGCAAACACTAAGCGCCGCTTTTCGCGCCTTTCCACGTGATTAAAGGCCAAGGAGGAGACGAGAACGAGGATGAGGATGAGGATGCTGATGTCGCCATCATCCACATCCACGTCAGAGTCAGAGTCACCCAAATATCGACACTTTCACACGCAAACGTTCATAAAACAAACTGCGTTACGTACTTTACGTTACTTCACTTTATTTAACTCCCCTCCACCCTCCACTCTCCACTCTCCACCTCCCACCACGAAAAGGGTTAAACCGTCGCAAGGCGTTGCCCAAAATATTATGGCTCTGTGAGTGGGCTGAGTTTGGTTGGATAGTGTTACGCTTAGGGTGTCTGGGTTTTGGACCGGTTGGTCGCCTGGTTGTTGGCTGACTGGCGCGTGTGCCGGGCAAGTTTTGGTTCATTAGAGCGCAATGATTGGCCTCATTTGGATTAATCAAGTGTTGATATTAGTTTCATTGCCGAACAACAGCTCAACAGTTGCAAATGTGCAGTTAAATCAATCGAAAAGAGATTATCAGAGTATCTTTACACGGAATCTATGACCAGTCTTTGTATTTAGAATGGTTATAAAATTGGTAACAACTACAAGCAGTTGACAAAAAAAATATATAAAATTTAAATAATATCACAAATTAAAATTTATAAACTAACAAATAAAATATTGTATAAAATTAATCGGAATAAAACAAGCACAAGTTTAAAAATCGAAAATAACAAAATTGTATACCATTTAAATTTTTTTTATCTTCTATTTTTTTAACTTTAATTTAAATTTTTATTTAATAATAGAAAACACCTTGATATGCGCAAGTTTTATACTTACTCCTCACTAAGTTTTGTGTCTTAAAAACTTGCGCAAACAATTTAAACATTTAATTTTAAGTTCAAACACATTTTCAAACATAACGTGCGGCTCTCGTCAACAAGTGCCAACTGTTTGCATTTGGCCAAACTCACAAATCCATCACTTATTTACCCCAGTTCCCCCCTCTCCCACCCCCTGCTCTCTTTGCTCTGCCTAGCATCGGCCTATGAGCACTTTTAGCATTGGCATTGGCCCAAAGCTTCCACATTGACGTTGCCGCCATTTGTCGCGTTTTTGCCACTTACGCAGTCGCTTTGCCATTAACGTGGTTCCCTTTCCCTTACCCCTTACCAGTCCCTTCCCTTTGCTGCTGCCTGTCCCACTTACGCCTGGTGATGCCAACTGATAAAAATTGATGCAAAATACGCAAAAAGTCGCGAAAATCCTCGTGGAAAATTTTCAAAATTTTCACAGCTGATTTCGCGAGTGACAGGAGGATGAAGGAAGGGAGTAAGGGAAATACGACTGGTTGCTTCCTTATGCATATGCCTTACACCCTGTCTCCCTTTCTCTCTCTCTCTCTCTCACTCACTTGCCTATGGCATTATTGCCTCTTCCTCCCACCGTCCATCGTTTGGTGGCTTCACTGTACTCTGTTTGTTTGCATTTGCGTATCATCGACGCATGTCGCGAGAGGCTTCGCTGGCTCGCTCCTGCTCCTGCTCCTGACAGCCAGGATGCTTGGCTGGCCTGGCTGGCTGGATGTCCTGGCTGGTTGGCGACAACAATAATTCAGGCAAATTGCGTGCCAGGGTTGAGGAAATGCCTTTAATCTGCTGGAGTTGCCAACTGTCACGAAGCGAAATGAAATGGAAATCACACGCACTAATGGCAGACGCTGAATCTGAATCCGACTCCCGATCCCGTTCCCGTTCCCATTCCCGACTCCAATTCCGACCCTGTGACCAGTAATTTTTGGACCTCTTTTTTGTTGTTGCCTTTGACGTTTGTGTTGCCAGGTCAGCCGCATTTTCCACAATGTCTAATTCGATTTGTTCTACGCCAACACTTTCATAATTTTCCATGTCCTTGCCGCCGCTGTCTATTTCAGGACGGACTGGCGGACGGTCGGACTGTCGAGGGCTGTCTTATCTGGCATCTTGGCTGTGCTTTGCGTAACCTCAAGTCTAAAACCGAACCCTCTAGCTCTCTAGTTTTTTATACACTTGCCCACGCTATCAGACGCAATCAATCTGCCCCGTCGCACATATCTCAACTTTTGCGTTTTTCAATCTGAGCATTTTGTGGGCTAAGTAAGTCCGCGATGGCCCCGTGCCGATTTCTGGCCACGATTTCTTTGATAGCATTGCTGTCCCTGTCCCTGTCTCTATCTCTGCCTCTGTCTCTCTGTCCCTTTTCGTGTCGCTGTCACTTTCGCTGCCACAAGGTTTTTAAAGCCAACTACAAGCTATGAAGGCAGCCCAGCGGGAGGCCTTTTTTGATGTCACAAAAGGATTCACTTGATATTCATCAACATCAGTGTCTGTCAAACAGTCAGTCAGCCAGTCATTCAATACCCCAGACTAAGAGACAGTCCCAAGCCCAATCCCAATCCCAGTACCAAATAGACCCAACTCCAACCTACAGCTCAACATTTGCAAATGGGTTCATGGGTGGCAACTCTGGCTATGGCTGTGGCTGTGGTTGTGGGTGGTTGCTTCATGTATTCCACAGACCCCGTTGCAATTTGATGCGTCTGGCTCGCATGTGCATCGAGAATTATATCGCGTTGCCAGCGCGTTGCCGATACTAATCTGATTAGTGTCAAAAAAATTGCCTCAATTGCTGTCAGACAGACAGACAGCTTTTGACAGGCCCAACAACCTATCATATTTATTGTAGTAGAGTTGTCCATGCTGGCATTATGAGTGCTCTACCAGTTGTGTTTGTAGTTCACTTTAATAACTACTTACATAAACAAGTTACTAGCGAATGAGATCTTAGATGAAACCTATGTGGAAAGAAAGAATATTCTTTTGTAACAAAAAGAAAATGTTTCGTGTTTCTAGAAGAATTTTCAAGTCAAGCAGTTTGAGATTATTATTGAAAATTAAACCATATCAGATATAGTCTTAGTAAAATATAAATTTAATATTAAATTTAATTATACGACATCATATTAGAAATATCTTACTATGTTATGTCATAAAAATTAATTTATAAAATAGATTTTAAAATATTTAATGCATGAAATGATCTTAAAAGTTCCATTAGTTTCTCTTTTTTTCAATGGATCTGCGAATGTACAACAATAATTTTCAAACTACTTCAAATCAAATAAATATATTTGAAATTAACGAAATCAATTTTGCCATGAGAATTTCAAAAGATTCGCAATTAAAATCAAGGTAAACTTTTAAAATTGCACCTTTCGGCATCTAAGAAATGTTTTTAACATTTAAAATTGGACGAAATTGGTTCTGTTTATTATAAAAAATTTCAAAAGATTGCGGAAGTACTTAAGTAAATTTTTAAAAAGTGCACCTTCCCGCTTTTAAGAAATGCTTTTCATGGGAAGCAAGAAATGTGCCAGGATTACTTATCTCTCCTCACCTTATCTGCAGTCGGCATATGCATATATCAGTATGTATTATGTCCTGGAACCCATCCTCTCAACAAGGAGAGGACAATCTCTGGCCAGCGAGCGTCACGCTGCGTTCAATTAAAACGCATTTAAACGGGAAATGCGGATGAGGCGACGACCTCAACCCCAAAACCTTTGAAACAACTCCCACAGCTCAGTTCGCATCGTTTTAATTTAAAGGTATTTAAGGCGATCCATCATACGTATCAGTGAGCCTGAGACAGATGCAGAGAGAGAGACAGAGGACAGAGAGAGAGAGACAGAGAGAGTTGAGACGCACACGGTTGCAACTTGATATGAGCGCAGCAATCTGTTGTGCAATCGCGTTCTCAGCCCATCTTCTCCCATCTACCCCAACTCTTCTTTTCCATCTCGCATCTCCTCATCTGCCTTCTCCCCACTCCCTCTCCCTGTCCTCCTGTCGCCCCGTGGCGCATTATATTGGCCTGTCACAAGGGAGCAATTCGATGTCTCTGGTGCCATAGATGCTGATGCATCTCGAGGAGAGAGACGAGGAGAGAGAACGGACGCATTAGTGGCGGGTCGGTGGGTCGGTGGGTTGGTGGATCGGTGGGTGACAGCACTTGCGTTTGACTTCCAACACTTTGGGCAATTGTTTAGCTTGAAAAGCGAGGCATAGAGTAACAGGAACAGAAGGCGGAACAAACGCCGGAACATAAAAATGCCAAAAACAACAACAACAGCAGCGCTAAAAAGGGATGTTCGCTAAGGGGGAATTTCACATTGAGCGTTGACAAAAGGCCTTGCCGTTTCATTTAGCAGCCTTGCACCACACCACGCCACCCCTCCACCCCCCTACCCCTCCCTAGCCCTAGGCATAGAGAGAGCATTACACCCCTCGGGTTGTCGCCTTTCTCGCGGTCTTAAAACGATGATTAGGTTGTTATTTTAATTTGCCCATTGATATATCCTCGTTGTTTGGCCTGACTTTGCCTTTGTCAGGGTGGCTGGTGCTCAGCTTAGAATGTTCTTCTCATTGTTGCTGTTGTTGTTTCTCTGTTTCTCTGTTTCACTGTTTTCCGTTCTTTGTCTTTGCTAGCGGGGTAGCACTGTCAGCGTATTTAGCAGAGAACTCAACTCGTCTCGGGCTCAACTATGCGTAACGTGTCCGCAATTTGTCATCGATTTTGTATTGCCGCGTTTTAGGCGTAACGAGGGGTTGAACCAACCCAAACCAGGGTTGACATCCTTTCCACTACTATACGTTTTTCTCTCTGCTCTTGGTCTGCAATGAGGCGCAAATGTTTAAATTATACTAATTAATAAATTGACTTCTAATGCAAACATTTCGCACAAATGTCCAAATAATTTGACCGACTTTTCTTACACAGAAACAAGCGCCGAGATTCCGTGATAAATTCAATCAGAATGGAATCCGATTTTTTTAAACCAAGTACTTAAATCAAGTTCGACTTCTCCACTTAACAGAAATATCCTAAATACATGCTAGTATCAAGAATTTCAAACTTAAACTTGCAACAATTTTTTTTCAGTGCACCCATCGAAAGGACGACCTTGAGTCTCCTTATCGAGCAAGTGCTTACAAGTTTCTTGCTGATTAAGTAAAACTTTGCCAGTTTATACGATATTATTTTCATAATTACAACACGAACAACTCGCCGCGTAGTTTATTTAAATTTATTTTAATGAAGCAACAAGAAAAGTGGCGACTACAAATGCTAAAAGGGGGGATGGCGGCTTAACAGGGGGCGGAGGCCACGCACGCGGAAATTTTCATGCCCGAACGAATTAAGCTCAGCAAAGACACGAAAGGGTTGCGAGGACACGTGAAAAGGATTGTCTGGCTTCGAGTCGGCAAGGACGACAGGACGACAGTGTTAACGCGCTCGCAGACAAGTGCCTCGAGCTGGCTTTTGTGCCGTGAAAGGAGTAAATTAAATGATTAATACGCTTCGACTGTTCACGTTTAATTATCCTTCGAGTCCTGGCCGTGTCCTGGTTAGGCATTGGCATTGGAATTCGTTACGGTTTTACGCTTATCAAGCAACTGTCAACGCTCGCACTTGGCTCATTAGGCTCGCACTTGGACGAGCAGGACGAAAAGCGAAGGAGTCATTGACTAGGCCATCAAATAGCAAACTATACAATCTCTCTCCATCTCTCTCTCTTTCTATCACTACCACTCTCTCTGTCTCTATCTGTCAGTCTCTCAATTTTTGGACAATGGTCGAGCAGCCCCCGAAAAACAAACAGCAACATTTTTGCTTGTCAAACAGTGCAAATCAAGAGGCGAACTGTGGACAGGATAACAGCAATGTGTGAGTGCGGCCAGGAAGTGACCATGGACATGCCCATCGAGTTAACAGTGTGTGTGCGAGTGTGTGTGTGTGCATTTATATGCATGTGTGTGAGTGTGTCCAATGCAAACTCCATGCAAAAAGCATACAAAACAAAAGCACAAAAAGCTGGAACTAAATACGTATGTTGATCAAATGGAGTCTGTATGTCGTGCTACTATTTGACATATAGAAGAATGTAGAAGATATGGATATATTTGGAACTTATGGAACTTAGATAAATAAATAAATGAAAAAGCTTATGGAATCCTGTATAACACCATTTAGTCTTTGAACTTAAGGTTACAAATTTATTCTAAAAACAGCAAATTAATAAAAATGAGGTCATTAAACTGAATTGAATTTCATTAACACATGTCTAATTTTTTAAGGCCTATAAATTTATTTATTTAAATAAATACCTTACAACTTTTTAACGTTAAAAACTTAAGTTTATGATTTTGTAACTATTTTTAAAAATTTAAAAATGCAGCAAAATAAAATTATTGATTGTACAATTTATGAAAGCATGAAATTCATATAATTTTTAATTTTTTGAAACGAGGCTTAAATTTAAAAGAAATGTTATTTTTTCTTATGTTAAGAGATGTTGCTAGGCTATACTTTAATTATAATTATTAAATGAATACTTAAATTTCTAAATACTAAATAAAACAAAGATGTTGTGAATTGTAATAGTTTTGTTATAAATTCCAATATCTGCATAAACTTTTCATTTGAATAGCAACTAGTTGCCTGTAAACACAGATTCATTCGTGTCGGGCAAAGCTGTCCAATTGAGTCCACAAAATACACAAATACCAATACAAATACAACAAAAGAGCCCCACTAACTAAATGATGAAAAAACCGAAAGCACGAACGAGAAGCGAAGCAAAACAAATACACAAAATAAGCGAGCCCCAAATTGTGTCCTGCACAAGCTCCCAATCGCTCTCTCTCTCTCGCTCTCTGTATGTGTGTGTGTGTGTGTATCGTTGGCTGTCAATGGCGGATGCTGCCCTTGCCACCACAACAACAACAACAACAAGAGGAACAACGTCAACGAAAGCGATCCTCATTTGTATTCCAGACGCGCGCTGCGATGTGAGCACCGCTCAGAATGCTAAATAGAGAATCCTCGGAAGGCACAGCTTTTCCAGTCGCCATTGATGATGAAAGTGGGTGTTTTATATATGTATATGTGTGTTAAATATATATGTATGTGTGTTTGGGTCGATAGAAAGCAAGTTCTTTGACAATGCCAACAAAATTTTAAAGACTCGCAACTTTAAGAGGAAGTTGACTCGAGAATTTAAAAGTCTCCATAAGACTGAGAGTCTCTTTCGCAGCCTTGGCTAATTGAAAACCGTTATGGTCTGTCTGCTTTTGACAGCAGTTGGCAACACCACAATTTACCGTTAGTTTAGCTGGCAGGCCTCTCGGCCATTTTGTCTATCAATTCAAATGGCGTCTGCGCACTTAGAAAACATTTAAAAAAAAAAATATTTAAAAAAGCGCAATTAAAAAGCAGTCAGATCTTAAGTTGCTTAAATGCTAGACAGCTTCAGGCCAGGTCAAAACAATAATCAGCTGTTTCCCATACACACACACAGACACACACACACTTGGATATTCGCATGTACAGACAGGACCTTCGTCCTTCGTCTAGCGGAACTCGTTGCTCGTAATTCAAATGCAAAACTCGTGCGAAATTTTGTTGCTGCCGTTGATGTTGTTGTTGTTGCTACTTGCCACAGTCGTCCTTGCTGCATCCTTTCGATGACGTCATCAGACAACAGTCGGCTACAAACTCTGTCGTCGATTTGTAATTCAAAATTTGTTTTCGAATACATTTTCCACTTCGACATTCACACGGCTGCGTTTCCAGAATTTCAAATTTGCTTATCTGCCTTTCTCACTCTCTCTCTCTTGCGAAGACTCCCACACACTGTTTGTATTGCTGTCTCTTTTTCGTCGTTGGTTTTGCTTTCCATTTTTATGCAGCAGCCGTTAAAATTCAACAGTGTGCACAAATAAAAAATAAAGGAAACTTGGCAACAAAAAATATATATAAAACTGACTCGATACATAAACGTGGGTGTGTGTGTGCGTCACTGCATCTGAGTGTCCATGTGTGTGAGTGTGTGAGTGTGTGTGTGTAGAAGGGCAAGGTTACGCGCACGCGACGACGACGACGACTCATAAACTAATTTATGATTATTACACGAGAGCTGATTTTTTATGCCTTCAGCGTATCGTTCAGTAACCCCCACAAGACACACACTCACACATATATGTACATATATATAGAGAGTGTCATCACGGTATATTCCACTTTCCATTTCATTCACACACACACACACATCTGAACTTCTCCAGACACCAAAGTCTTGACTTTGCCTCCTTCGTTGAGGTAGATCACGAAAAAGTTTTTATTGCAGAAAATTTACTTTTTTTCGACTCATTTGTTACTTTTTTCTCTCTTTTTCTTCTGCTTGGCAAACAAATAAAGAAACACACACACACACACAATTTGTGCTTTTGTTTATTGTGCGATTTTATGAGCGGGCCATAATTTGTTGTTAATATCGGAAGAGGAAGAGACGCAAGTCAATGTCGATTTTGACGTTGACTTTGGCATCGCAACTGGAACTGGGAACTGAGAGCTGTAACCAACGGAGGAGGCTCGTCTCTGGCTCATCAGTGATGCAGACGAGCATGTGACCCACTGATATTGAAACTTTTTATGCACTTTGCACACACACACACACATATATAAACTTGCGTGGAGAAGAGGAGCAGAGGAAATGCAGCTTTGCTCTTGACCTTAGGCAATTTGCATAAAATGTTCATGGCATGAGAAGATGGGCGAATTGGGATAGGAGGGGGAGAGGGTTAGGAACTGAAATGAGGTCGTAGATTAGGATTACGAGTCAGAATGAGGGAAAAGATCGAAGAGAAAGCAGTCAAGAGATAATGATTCATTCTGTTTTACATTAATTGGAAGTAGTATAATTAATAGTCATTTAATTAAATTTAATAATTTAAACAATAGTTAAAAATAACTGAAAAGGACGGTTCACAATAAATTTAATTATTAATTTTTTCATAAATGAATTTATTAATTCAGTCGACTAAATATATCTCTAAATACTTATCTTAATTATTTTTCCAAACATATATTTTTCCCTCCAGCTCGTTATTTTTAAGTTTGACATTCAATTCTAAAAGAGCAGCAAAACGGATATTAAAAGAAACAGAAAAATTTAAAATTATATAGAATTTTCTAAACATATCAATATTTATGTAGTCTTAAAAATTAAAAAATTAAATAATAATATCAAAAAAAAATAAGACAATTAAATGTTATGTTCTAAATTTCTCTAATGGATAACCCGAATGTCTAGTCTTCCTACATAAATATTGATTGTTCCTTTTATCTTTATAGCTGTCCATAAAAGACAAATTCTATCTATCTTTGCATTCAATTATAGAACTGTTCATACATTTTATATACTATCCAGCTTTCAATCAAGCCAAACTCAAATGGTATTTAACATTTTTAAATTCATGAATCCCTTCATATATTTATAGCTTTTATTCCCTGTCCGATCAAATGTAGTTTTCAACGTGCTACAGACTTGATAATCTATACATGAAAGCCAACACTTACACCGTGCAAACTTTGCGGCCACTTATCATGGAAAATCTGGAAAATCAACGCAGTGCAATCGCAAAACTTAACAAATTTCCTGACAAACCGCCGCATAAGTTGGCCGCGACGCGACTTCAGTCGACTTGACTTGACTTGACTTGGCTAACCGGCTGCTGCCACATCGATCATAATTTCCAGTTGGCTGTGATTTGTACCAACTCCTTGAATAATGTCCCAGAACATGCACGCTGAAACAAACAGAGCAAAAGGGACACTGAGTAAGAAAGAGGGAGAGAGAGAGAGAGAGAGAGGGAGATAGCTTGAGAGAGGCAAAGCGGAAAATGTTAAAATAACGCGCTAACTTGGTTACCAAGTTTGCGCATTTTTCACTCGACTCGCTGCCAGCTTCACAGTCTCCTGTTGCCTACTCCCCACTTCCTTCCTCCCTTCCTGGTCTCTGCGCCCTGTCCTTGTCCTGGCTCGACAGTTTTTCTTTTGCCGCCTTCTTTTGTGCAATGTGGGCAAAAGTTTGGCGATGCCGCTGCCAGAGCGTTTATGCAAATGAGGTGCAAACGCATGCACACAGAAAACGAGAGACAGACACACGAATGTGTGGAGAGAGAGAGAGAGAGAGGGGGAGAAGAGTGAGACCTGGCAGACAAACATGGCGGGAGACGCCTTCGGCTGGGACAGATAGACAAACAGGCAGACATTAGGAATATCCTGTGTCGCTGTTCAGCACAACTTTCACTTGACTCAGATGGAGAAATGGAGACAGAGACAGACACAGAGAAAGAGGCAGAGACGGAGACTTCGATACAACAATGTCTGATTTTTGCAGTATTTTGAAAGAGCTTGAAGAGTAGAAACAAGATTTGCAAATATCTCGACACTTTCCTTCGTAAGCTGTGAATATTCATAAGGACATTCAATCGTGCCGAAATACTAGATAGGACACTGAAATGACATTTCTTAACATTAAGTTATTGAGAATGCTTAATGTTTTACAAGGAAAACATAAAAAAGCTTAAGATACTACTGTGGGCAAAAAGTACCGGGAATTTTAAATTTAAAAAATGTTGGGATTCCAATTGGAAAAAATGTTTGTACTTTTAGGTTGGCACTACTATCATTAACATCTGTGCAAAATTATGCGTTAAAATATTCATTAGTGAATAAGTTACGATTAGTTTTGTACGACGCCAAATGTGCATTTGGCGATTTTGATTGAATCTCCTCAATCGACCCGAAGCGATGTCCTCGGAGAGGTCTTTTGAGCTTAGAAAATAGCCAGAAGTCACACAAAGATAAATCAGGCGAAAAAAGTAGCTGCGGGACAATTTTGGTCGAGTTAGAACACATAGAACAGGGGCAGTATGAGAGGGCGCATTATCATGTTGCAAGAACCATGAGTTGTCAGCCCATAGTTCTGGCCTCTTTTTACGCATAGCTTCGCGCAAACGACGCATATCGCTCAAAAAATATTCCTTGTTAACAGTTTGGTCGGTCGGAAGGAATTCATAATGAACTACAACACGATAATCCAAAAAAACTGTCAACATGACCTTGATTTTTGAGCGAATTTGACGCGATTTTTTCGGTCTCGGCCCACCTTTTGCCGATATTCGCTCGATTGATCGGTAGTTTCCATGTCGTAAGCGTAGATCCAAGTCTCATCGCCCGTAATAATGCGTTTTATAATATCCTGATAGTCAGAAAACATTGTTTCACACACTTCCACGCGGAGCTTTTTTCGATGAAATTGACCGTTTTTTGGCACAAAAATCGCCAAATGCACATTTGGCGTCGTACAAAACTAATCGTAACTTAAACACTAATGAATATTTTAACGTATAATTTTGCACAGATGTTAATGATAGTAGTGCCAACCTAAAAGTACAAACATTTTTTCCGATTGGAATCCCAAAATTTTTTAAATTTAAAATTCCCGGTACTTTTTGCCCACAGTAGTACCCTGTAGTCAAAAGTGAAAATGCATATAAAATCATATAAATCCAATTTCCTCTCTTTGAAGTAATTATATAATTTCATATGTTTTATAGACTTTATTATCATATTTTTGATCACGATAGTGACGACAGCGAACTTTAAAAATTATTATAAAAAGCGTGTTTGGAATTAAAACTTATTGGCTTACTTCAAGTTATTATCGCATCAGAACATTAAAAAAAGAAAATCCTTTCAAAAAAGTCCAACATTTCAGAACAAATGGATGGACTCGCTATTTTCTAGCTACATTCATTCATTTAATCATGTCTAGAAATAATCCTTCTGCCTGTTTAGTAACTTTTAATACAAAAAAAAACAATCAATTTTGTTTAAATTAATTATGCACATTAATGGAATATCCATAATTATTAGTAATATAGAAAGTAATTAAAAAAACTAATCAATACAATTTATAAAAACAATTCTAAATATTTTTATACAACAAGCAACTTTAATGTGATTGCACTTTTTTCTATATATTCCAATGTTTCATAATTTATTTTTGCTATTTTCCCTCTTTCGCTGTCCCTCTTTCTCTGTGCTTCTCCCTGTTTTGTTTTCTATCAAATCTATGAAACTATGTAATTATTTAGCGGAATATCAACAACTGCAACAACCCACAAATCAACACAAGTTGCTGTCTATCAGCCAATCCTCGAACGTGTCCCAAACCATCCCATTCCCCTTAGCTTTCCCCTACCTTCAATTCCTACCTTTCGGCATGTGTGTGTGTGTGTGTTTGCAAGTGTGTGTGTTTGTATCCAATTTGTGTCTGGCTGCAGTCACTCTCTCATATCAATTCATCATAAAATGAGATTTATGACAAAAACAAAGGCCTTATCGCAGACAGTATTTATGTAGACAGGTTGCAACTAGCACCCACCCCCCACCCCCTCTCCTCTAATTCTCCTCCTTCCCCCTTGCTGTATTCCCTGACTGATAGACAGACACGCCATTTCAAATGACAACAACACACACACACACACACTCACACAACGACAACGAGTTGTTTGATAACTGTTGGGTTGAGTTTTTTGGCACTTTAAAGCGACCGCAAATCGTTGAGCTTTAATTTCGAATTTAAATTTAAATTCAAATTTAAATTCGAATTTAAATTTGGAATTCCAGGAATATTAAGCATACGCCGAGTGTTGCGCTCTTTGCTTTTCAATCAACGCTTACCAAAAATAAGCTTTAATTAAGAAAATGGCACACAGAAAATCAAAAAAAGCGATAAAAAGAATGCTATGAAGAAGAAGAGAGAAAGTAAGTTGAGGGAGAAAGGACATGAGGGGGATCTCATTTGGTTGTTGTTGTTGCTGCTACACCTCAATGCCAACTAGCAATTATTTATTATTTGGCGTTGCTTTGTTTCGCAGGCCAAACGTGCACAGTTCCCCAATGGGCTGTCCACACACACACACACACACCTAACACACACACACACCTAACACACTCGTCCAAAAAAATCGGCAATGAGAGCAATACGCATGCGTCTATTTCCTGTTGCTGTGGCAACCCCCACACAGACACGCACACACACACTTATATACGCAGCACTTTTGAATATTCACGCATACAATAAACTCGGAATACTATGTAAGTAGAAGTAGACGCAGGAGCTGTGGGACAACCTTACCATGCAAATTGTACGCGACATTCCCCCGTTGGGAGCTGCCCCCTTTCCTCCTTCCCTTCTCCTCCTGCCCCCACACTGCTTGCTTTCGCCTGTGCACTGCTTTCAGTTGGTGTGTGTGTGTTGTTTGTTATTTGTCGCTGCCAATGTGCGTTTGTATGTGCGTGTGTTTCTGCTTGTGTGTGTGCGTCCTTTCAACCCTCGACAACACAAGAACAAAACGCCGCACGTTCGTCTGCCTGTCATGTTGTCGTGCTCCCCTCATCGCCCCCCTTCCCCCGTCGCTACCCCCCTTGCCCTAGTCACCGTAGGTATTTCCAGTTGGGCCCAAAACTCAATGTTGCCATTTTGTGTGTGTGTGTGCGTGTGTGTGTGTTTGTTTTGGACACTGTCGCCAAATAGAAAAGCCCTGTGCGTATGCTTACAGCACACACGCATACAGCCAAGCACACACACATACACACGCATACAAGCTCCCATCTATATATCTGCATATCGAACTGTAGCTAGGTCTGATTCCAGTACACAAAAAAAAAGAAATCAAGTCTAAATTCTTGAAATTTAATTGTATATTTTAAGTATGTATCTAGGATATTATTGTCAAATTAACACAACGCACTAAATTTTTCTAAAAACTCTTACAGAGCACCGATAATCATAATATTTGCGAAAAAGGAATTGAAAAATCTAACTTAAACTAAGTATTTAGAGCTCGATTTAAGAATTCTAATATTGCAAAACTTTTGATAGCGTTCGGGATTGATTTAATGCCTGATTTTTTTTCTGTGTAGCATCCTGTTTTGCTTTTTTGTTAATCATCGATTAGCTTGGAAAATTTCTTAAATTAAAGTGACAACAACAAAATCTCTTCTTCTTACTCCTTTTCTTCTTTTTGGTCTGACAAATCAACGCACTTTATCGATTTGCCCAAAAGTGCACAATGTAATAAAATAGCACAACATGCAAATAAGTCGATAGATAGAATACAACAACAAACGAGGGGTAAGCAGAGGGGGAGAATAAGGGGGAGGGTGAGTGTGATGTAGAGGTTAACCAAATGGCAGAACTCAACACGCACGACTGCAGAAGGGTTAAGATTGAAAGGCATTGTTGCAAACACATATAGATTTGTATCTGCATATGTGCATTTTATATACATACATTTGTATATCCATAAGTGAACTCTCTCTTAAGGGGTGTCTGTGTTTTAGTGTGCGTGTGTGTGTGTGTCATATGTGAGAGTTTGCCACAAGCAGAGACAGAGACTCTAAAACTTTAAGTAAGGGTCTGCAAGTTGAGTTGAGTAATAGAAATTAAATAGAAAATAAAATTACGCTTTTAAATTACGGATTAAAATAATTTTTTTATAAATGTATCAAATTAAAATAGATACAAGTTTCTCTGAAGTCTTCACTAAAACATTTAGAGACAATAAAAGTAAATTTTGAGACAATCGAAAGAACTTAAAAAAAAATTAGAAATATCGACACCAGTTTTTGTATTTAAAGACGATATTACGTCGAATTTATTGGATCATATCTTATTACCACATAAAAAAACTGCTACCCATTAAAATATTATTGCTGTGGAGTATAAAATGAAAAATGCGATAATAAAATTAACTAGTTAAAATGTAATTACCCTTTGAACATTTTCAATTTTTTTTTCTTTTAATATGAATATTATTGTAATACAATTAGTTAGAATCTAATTTACAGTCTCATTCACGCTAATTAATCTATACGTTCTCATTAATTTAATTGCTTTATACCCTATACTTATAGACTTAGTCAACAATTTGTTTTGGTAAAATAATACATTTAAATTTTTGAGATGTAAATTGCTATTTTTAAAAATAGTTAAAGGCAATGGATCTTATTAATTATTTTATAAGCAACTAGGAAAAAATTGTGAAATTTGCTTGAAAAATTTTTCTCTCTATACCTTAACCTGTCTATACCTCAAATGAATTATTTTTTAGTGTCCCCTCTCATTATTTTATCACAGCGCCACTGTTCATGCAATTCACACACAAATATACATAAATACATACATACACACAATCGTCAAACATTCACATATTTCAAGTGTTGGGGCCACAATACATGACCACAAACAGCACACACGCAATCCGTACAACTCTCTCTCTCTCTCTCCCTCCGTCTCTACTCCCCGCATTCCACTCTCCTCCCCCCTTGTGGACACCCCTGTTTTACCTTGTGTTTCGTTATCAATAAAGCGAAATTTAGTTTTGATTTCGTGTTTGTTGTTGTTATTGAAATTCATTGAACCAATTTTAATATTTTATTTGCTGCAGCACGCACAGGACATGGGACAAGGGACAAGGGACACGGTGGATGAGGTGGATAAGTGGGCGGAGTGGGGGGTCACCAGGAGACAGGAGACAACTAACGGCACGTAAAACCCTTTCATACACATAAGTTGGTGTGTGTGTGTGACTATTTCCGGTGGACGCCATTGTCGTTGTTGCTATTGTTGTTATTTTTGTTATCGTCGTCGTTGTTGTTGTTGTTGTTGTCATAATAGCGCGTCTCTGTTTCTGTTGTTTCTTTTAGGCTTTGTTTTTACCCATTGCTGTTGTTGTTGTTTTTTTTATTTTGTTGTTGCTGCTGTCGTTGTTGTTGTTGTTGTTTTTGCGCATCGCAACAAAATTTGAATATTTTTTCTCGTCGCCGCCCTGCAAATGGATTTTTTTCACAGATTTTCGTTGGCTTTTTTGTTATTTCATTTTTTTTTGCGCGTATGTGTGTGTTTGTGTGTGTGTGTGTGTGTGTATTTTCTGTGTATTCTCTCTGTGTATCGCCTTTCGCTTTGTTCGCTCGCTTATGATACCGTTATGATGTATTTTATTGCCACAACAAAACCAAAGCAACGCAACGCCGCCCCTCCCCCAAAAAGAGAACGCCTCCCATGTCCCCCTTCCCCTCCCTCCGTGGCCCTTTCCTCTTTCTGTTGAACGGAAACCGGCGACATTGTAAATTTTCTGTTCTCTTACTTTTTTTTCGGGTCCGCTTTTTGGCCATTACAGATATATAGAAATATATATAATAACGAGTTCCGACTTTAGTTTATTTTAAAAAAAATATAACTTTATTAAAATAGAAAACTTAAAGCGAGTTGAACATCGGAGTTTGATAATAATTCAAGACTAATTGTAAAGTTGTTTGACGTCGCTTAGCAAACCTCGGCTGTGAGCTTTTGGAGATGAGCTTTGCGCTCTAATATAAACAGAGAGATCTTAGGGATCGCTCTTATTGAGAAGACGAATATTTGGGTGCTAAGCAACAGCCTGGATTTGTGCCGCGTCGGCAGATTTGACCCTTGGTGGGAATAGCAATTCTAGCGGATGTTTACATTAACTGTTTCGATCGTGGGAGCGCTTGAATTGTTATTTTCACCAGCTTCTTATTCTTATTGATATCTTATTACTTGATAGGGGGAATATGTGCGAGATTATTTAGGTGGCTATGTGCATTACATATGTTACTTCCCCATCCATTAAAAATTAGCCTGTCCTCAGGCGGTAATATTAGGGTATAGTGTTGGCTCAGGTTCGAGAACAATATTTGCAGTTTCATTTGATATAGGGTTTAATTGAACATTATTTGATTGTGGGATTGTTTGTTTCTTATATTTAACAATAATTTTGCGTGGTATGCTTTTATACTTATAGGTAAAATATGATACTAGAATAATTACAATAATTATAAGTGTTGTTAAAGTAATAATTTGAAATGTGTTGTAATGTTTAGTTTGTTGTTGTACAATTTCTTTTGCTTGGATATATGAGAGTGGTTCTAGTTTAGTTACATTATTGTTTACATAAATAGTTTGTGTGTAATCTAAAATAGTACTTGTGATCAATATTTCTTCCAATTGAATTGAACAATTTAATGCTTTTATAATATTATTACTTTCTATTGTTATTTCTCGGTTTATACAATTTTGATTTAAAATAGTCTTAGGTAAGTTCCAAGTTAACATTACATTAGGCTCTACATATTTTGTTTCAAAAGATTTATGTGTTTTTGAATATCTACATTCAGTTGTGTCTTGGTTTAAAATTCCTGTTATACACTTGTTCATTACTAGATCCTTTGTCTTTTCGGTATATACTTTATTATTCTGTATAAAATATTTGTCGTGTATAATTTCAGTTAAAATGTTTCGGTTTGCGTCTGGGTATGGAACTATTTCAAAAATTGGCGTATTAATGATTTCGCGTGGAATATGGGAAATTATCAAAATTTCATTTGTAGTTGTTTTTAACCATGTAGAAGTCTTAATATTTAAAATTTTTTCAGAGTTTACGTGGGATAATGGACTGTGTTTTAGTAACTTTGGATTAAATATACCTAATCTTGTTAACTGCATTCCTAGCTCTATGTCTTCGATATATTCTGTAAATTCTTGTAGATTAAATGTAATTATTGCTAATTTGTTGTCTGCTTCGTTAATATATGTTAAAGTATTTGTAACTTCTATTCCTCTATTTATTACATCGATTATTTGGTTTAGTTCATTTGCTTGAACGCTATTTTCTGATAAGTTATTTATTTTGGATTCTAGTTCTGCTTTATCTTCTTGATCTAACGTGCCAAAAAGGTATTTATAAAATGTTCCCATAAAATTGATAAGGCCTCTTTTGTTGCGTTTTGCTATTCTTATGCCATTCATTTCTCTTTCCAATTTTTCTGTTAAATATTGAATTTGGGATAATGTTTCAAATTCTTTAGCTTGTTTCATTAAATTATTGAATGTATTTTCGATTTTTGTAAGATTAACAGCTAGATAGTGGTATTCGTAATTTATTGGTAAGTCAATAGTTCCTGTTTTAAATATAAGGTAACCGTTTTTCGATTGGATTGGGTTTACTTCTAAGCTTTGGCCATTGGTTTGTTGAATGAAATACATTAGTAAGAATTGTATTATAAAAGGAATTATTTTATGTTGTAGTTTCCTGATTTTGGTTGTCATTAGGCGATGATCTGGAATTATCATATTTGCTCTTGTTAATTTTCTTTTTCTTTTTAAATTTAGATTTGTAGTGTATTATTTTTCTCCCTCTGTTTGTCTCTTCGAAATGTTTTTCATCTACTTGTCTCAAATTACCGGTTTTTCTGAATGGATTAGTTGATTTTGAGCGTACCAAAGGTGATTCTCTATAATTAGTATCAATTTGAAAATCTGAACGTTTTTCATTTAATTTATCTATTTGAATTGTTTTGTTTAGTTGTGTGTTATACTCTGGGGTTCCCGCGTATATAAAAATGTCTGCTGGTGTTCTACCTGTTGTATTATGAACGGTTTTGTGATTATATGTGTAAAGTATTATTTCAAATCTAGTAAGCTTATTTTCTGGATCTGATTCGCTGTTTATTATTCTTAATTTTTCATTAATAGTTTTGTGAAATCTTTCTACGTCAGATATGCCATTTTTACTTGTTGTGATATTTATATCTACTCCTTCAGCTTTTAGCCATATTTGTAGTGCTGAGCACATAAATGCTGAATCTTTATCTGCTTTAATTTCTTTTGGTTTTCCCATTTCATTGAAAATTTTGAGTAATGCTCTTTTAGCTTCTAACCAATCTCTACCATTTACTTCGATTAAGGATGCGAATTTTGAATAAATGTCTATGCAAGATAGGAATTGTTTATTATCTACCATATAAAAATCTATAACGTATTTCTCTCTGGGATTCAAAGTTTCTGGCGTTAACTCGAAAGCTAACTTTGTGTCTCTATGTTCTGTTTTTGCAATGTTGCAGATTTGGCATTCATTAATAATATTTTGAATAAGGTTTTGGTAATCTGGGTAATAATATTTTTCCTTAAATAATAAGGTTAGTTTCTGTATACCTGGGTGTAATAATTCTTTATGGGTTTTGATAACGAAGTCTTTGAATTCTGCATATGTTTCCATATCTTTTAATTTTTTAGTAGATCTCATTACTTTTGTTAAATTATTGGGACTGATTATTTCTATGAAAGCAGTTTGAAAAGTTAAGAAATCTGTTTCACAATGAAAATAGATTACGCTTTTCTTTGTACATAAATATTCTTTGATTAGTTCTTTGGCATGAGTGTTGGTCATTTCTTTATACATAATTTGAATTTTAGTTTTATGAAAATAATTTATTACGTTTACTTCGTTTGTATTGTGTTTAATAAATTCGATCTGCCTATTGTAATAGTTGATTGGTCTTTCTGTAATCGAGATATAATTTTGATTATCTTCTTGTGCACTGTGTATAGTTGCTGCTGTACTGTTGGGAGATTCTCCTAATAAATTTTCTTCAAGTTTAATTCTTGACAAAGCATCGGCAACATAATTTTCTTTGCCAGGGACATATTTTATGTGATAGTCAAATTCATTTAATTTGATCTTCCATCTTTGAAGTTTCATGTTTGGCTCTTTAACATTGTTTAACCAAACTAGGGGTTTATGATCACTGAGGATTTCGAATTTCCTGCCAAAAAGATAGGACCTGAAGTATTTAGTGGCCCAAACAATAGCTAAAAGTTCTTTTTCTATTGCTGAATAATTTATTTCGTGTTCATTTAGTGTTCGACTTGCATAGCATATTGGCTTATGGTTTTGTGATAACACGGCACCTATAGCAATATTGCTTGCATCTGTAGTTAACGAAAAAGGTTTTTCAAAGTTTGGATAAATTAGTATCGGATCAGATGTAATAAGTATTTTTAGTTTTTCAAATGCTGAGATATATTCTTTGTTATTTATGTCAA
This sequence comes from Drosophila recens, assembly GCA_037043495.1. Taxonomy (NCBI): domain Eukaryota; kingdom Metazoa; phylum Arthropoda; class Insecta; order Diptera; family Drosophilidae; genus Drosophila; species Drosophila recens. The sequence goes on along the minus strand of JBAMBJ010001327.1, from coordinate 119,652 downwards.
TTGTTGCATTTTTCTTGAGTTTTAAAGTCATTGGTTTCACGATTTGGGCAAAGTTTGGTATGAATTTTCTGTAATAACCACAGAGTCCTAGAAATGACTTGATTTCTCTTTGTTGTTCTGGGTATTGGGAAATTTATAATTGCGTTGACTTTTATTGGATTTGGTTTTATACCCTCAGTTGTGACAATGTGACCGAGGAACTCAGTTTCTTTTCTCAAAAATTCACATTTGTCCAACTGCAATTTTAAATTGGCTTCCCTGAGTTTATTAAAAACTCTTTTCAATGATAATATGTGTTCTTCCAATGAAGTGGAATACACTATTATGTCATCCATGTAGACTAAACAATCCTTATAGATTAAATCTTCTAAAAGGTTGTTCATGCAACGTTGAAAAGTTGCAGGAGCGTTTTTGAGTCCAAATGGCATGCGAGTGTACTCGTAATGGCCATTTTTTGTCGAAAAAGCAGTCTTTGGGATTGAATCAGCATCCATTTGGATCTGATGAAAGCCTTTCGCCAGGTCAATGGTAGTGAAATATTGACATTTTCCGAGTTTGTCTAATATATCATCCATGACTGGTATTGGGTATTTATCGTCAACTGTGATTTCATTAAGGTTTCGGTAGTCAATTACTATCCTAAACTTTTGTTTTCCTGATGCGTCACTTTTCTTTGGTACAATCCAAATTGGTGAGCAATAAGGAGAATTCGATTTTCTTATGATTCCCTGTTGTATCATTTCTTTCATTTGGATTTCGACCTCTTCGTCATAAGCTTGAGGATACTTATAAGGTCGCTTGTAAATGGCATCTTCGTGTTTAGTTTGAATGACATGCTTAATAGTACTGGTGAAAGTCAAATTTTCACTTTCTTTGTACTGTATGTCTCTAAACTCATGAAGGATTTTTGTTAATTTAAATTTTTCTTCCTCATTGAGGTGTTCGAGTCTGAACTGATTAGTTTCTAACAACTCATTTTCGATTGCGAAATTAAACGGTTGGTCAGATGTGAATGGCGGATCAAGGCAATCAAATTCGGTATCTTCCATATGAGGTGGATCAACACGATTGACAGCGGTCTTGTCCTTTATGATATCTTCATGATTGTATCTCATGATAAATGGGTAATCGCTTAAAATAACAGTTTCCTCTTTATAATTTATATTTGCTTCGCAAGCTTCGAGATATTCCCTGCCTAACAATACATCGTAATTTTCTGAAAATTCGTGTATGTAAAATCTTTGGTGTTGTGGACAAAGTTTACTTGGGGCTAAGGAAATACATTGGTTTAAACAAATATTTCCTTTTATCGTTTGGACTTCCAAATGACAGGTTTTAATTGGGAAATTTAAAAAGTTCTTTTTCATTAGGTTTATAGAGGAACCTGTGTCGATTACGCATTTGAGGTGAATGTTGTTCATGATTAATCGAATGAAGGGGTTTCGTTTTGTTCTTGGTCCGAGGCTGCGTGATGAAAATTTTCGGCAGTATCCATTTTGGATTGACCACTAGAACTTTCGCGTTGTCTTTTGACAGGCTGATTTGAAGTGTTGGCTGAATTTCTGTTTTGTTGGTAGTTCATTGGGTTTTGAAATCTACCCTGATTTAGATTTTGTTGAAATTCCTTGTGCAACTGTGAGTTGCTTTGGTTTGGGGTTTGAATGTTTTGATTGGCATTATTTGTGTTTGGTGGGCTTGCCACAGGATAGAAATTTTGATAGTTTCCTCTATTCTTGCGAGCATCACTACTGTTTGACGTAGTTGAAGTGTTGGTTTTTGAACGGTCAGACAAGTTGTTTTCGTATAGTCCCTCTCTCTGAGCTACTTGTTTTAATTTGGTTGTTGTTGTTATGTCGTACCTAGACAGAGTCATGAAAATTCGGTCGGGTAACTTTCTTGTTATGACGTCTTTGATTGTGTTGTTCATTGCATTTGTGTATAAAAGTGTATTTGTGGGAATGCCTTCCAACATTAATTTGTTTGAAATTACAAAGGATTTAAATTCAAGGTCTTCTATAAACTTACGGATATTTCCGTTATAATTTGTATTATATAATCGACGAAGCAGTTCCTCGAAGGGCGTCTGTGTTTTGAATTCGTCAATCAGCGCGTTCCTCAGATGTGTCCAGTTTGTGGCTCCTGACCGCTGTGCGACCCGCTGTGCTGCTCCAGAAGTTTGTAGCTCAATAGCTCCGAATAGAACGTTGTGTTGTCTCAGATCTTGAGTGGGGTACAGCTGCATTATGTAGTCCACTCTTCTCACGAACGCCGTGAGTTCTTCAGTTTCTCCATCAAAAATCGGCACTTGTTTTATTTGTCCAAGAGCTTGCTTCAGGAGAGGCTCTGACAAAACCATCGGTGGAGTTGATGGGGCTGGGCTTGGGCTTGTTGCCATGATTGATGTTGGTTGATTGATGATTTACTTTTCTTTTAGTATTTTTGTTTTCTTTGTATTGTTGTGGCCTGGGATAACAATTATCCTTTAGCGGTCACAAAGCACAATTAACAAAGTTTGTCACGTTTATTTATGCACAAGCACTTGTTTTGTTTCGCCTAGGACTTCAGTTGTCCTTTAATGGTTAACACTTTTCTTGTAACTTGCACACGCACGTATGTTCTTTGGCGGATATGTATTTTGGTTTATTAAAGTTCAACTTTTATTTTTTACTTTGGATTTTCCGATCCTTAGTAGTCTTTTAATATCGTTGATTAAAAACTCTTAACATATCCTACCGGCTGCGCCAATAACGAGTTCCGACTTTAGTTTATTTTAAAAAAATATAACTTTATTAAAATAGAAAACTTAAAGCGAGTTGAACATCGGAGTTTGATAATAATTCAAGACTAATTGTAAAGTTGTTTGACGTCGCTTAGCAAACCTCGGCTGTGAGCTTTTGGAGATGAGCTTTGCGCTCTAATATAAACAGAGAGAGATCTTAGGGATCGCTCTTATTGAGAAGACGAATATTTGGGTGCTAAGCAACAGCCTGGATTTGTGCCGCGTCGGCAGATTTGACCCTTGGTGGGAATAGCAATTCTAGCGGATGTTTACATTAACTGTTTCGATCGTGGGAGCGCTTGAATTGTTATTTTCACCAGCTTCTTATTCTTATTGATATCTTATTACTTGATAGGGGGAATATGTGCGAGATTATTTAGGTGGCTATGTGCATTACATATGTTACTATATATGTGAATATTCCGATTCATTCATTCTTTTTTATTCAGCAGCCAAAGCCTTTTGTAATTGTTGTTGTCGTTGTTGCTTGTGCTTTGATTTAATGTTGATAACAATAACAGGAGTCAAAAGCAACAGTAAAGAAAAATGAAAAAATATATATGCACAATATAACCCAAAAGTTTAGCACAACCTTAAGAAAATAACAAAAAATAAAATTAGACGCTGAAAGAAAAATGAAACAAAGTTTGACGCATTCGTTTCCAGCTCATTGGAAAAAGTGGGGAAAGCGCAGAGAGAAGGAAAACAAGTTGAAGGGGTTAGACTTTGATAGTTTGTCCTGATTCATTTTGATGGCCCCAATAAGCATGCTTAATAAGCACCATAAGTGGGTTGCCCTCCAAAAGAACTGAGAATCATGTCTACATGGATAGGAGTAGTATGTTCCGAAGAAAAGCAAGCAAAACGAATTCAGGGATACACTGCAAGAAACGTCAGAAATATATATATATAAAAAATATAATGCAAAAGTTATTTATACTTATATCTCATATACAATTATTTTTAAATTCTTCTAACAAAAGTATTTCAAAAGTAATATTTTTCAATATTTTTCTAACTTAAGTTAACTTTAAAATATTATCTGTGGGCTTATTTAGAATTGGTCCCAAAATATTTTTCATCGTAATATTTTAGACGAACATGAATGATGAATAGAATGATAAAAGATCTAGATAGATAGAAGATAAATTTGATAACTTAAAGAACAATTTTAAAGTAACATAAAAATTTAGAAAACTCAAGAAAAGTTTAGATAATAATAAAATCAGAAAATATATAATTTTGAGACATACGAATAAAAAAATAAGCAATTCCAGTTCCTATAGGGTATCTACCAAGTGTGATATGCCCTAGTACACCAAAAATATGTTAACATTGATGTTTCGTCGTGCGTGTTTTTCTATTAACTTGAACTAACTTATTTGTTTAGTCATTTTTCGCCCTGCTAATTTATGAGTTGGTATTAAGTAATGATAGACGACAATGAGGTCCTTGCTATTTTTGTGTTCCTTGCCAAGCACGCAAAATTCAGGAGTTCTTTAGGTTGGTTAAATTGACAAAACTCCCGCTATAAGCTGAATAATTCTGTGTCGCTGCCCAACCCACAAATGTCTCCCTGGAACTGAAGGGAACTGAAGGTTTAAAGCTGTCTTAAAACTTTGGCCATTGCCTGCTGCACTTTTGTGCTTTGTGTTTTGTATTTTGTATTTTGTGTTTTTGTCTCGCCTCGCCGCGAGACTTATTTGTTTTTGTGTGTGCAGCAATCGGCAGACAATGCGTAAGGATATGCCAAGCAAGGATATGCGAGACAGGCGAGAGACACACTCACACACATACACATACATATACATACATACATTTAAAATTATGCAAATTTTATTACGCAAACTGCTGCGTGGCATCGTCGGCGTCGACGTCGACAGAGAGCCCAGAACAGGAAGCGTGTTTTACAGAGTCTCGGACACAGAAAGGACCTGTGCACAGGCATCGGAATCGGACTCGGAGTGCAGTGCGCATTGTGCAGGACGTTCCTTGTGAAGAGCAAAGCTTTCATTATGGCAAACAATGTTGAAATTATTGAGCAGACGACCCTCGAACCCGAACATAAGAAGAAAAAAAGGAGCAGCAACAAAAAAACATCCTGTGATCCCGTTGCTTCCATGAACATCGCTAGACTAACAAAATGCACTCCGGTCAACGCTGTTCCTTCGTCCCGCGTTCTGCGTCCTTTGCTCCTCTATCACAGCCAACGTAGCGTGAAAATCGGCAAGACGGCATTTTGTGCTCGAGTGAAAAATTGCTCAAGTTTCGGGTGCACGGAATGGCTCGGAAATGCGCGCGCCTACAAGGCCGGGGAGCAGGTTGTGAGCAGTTCCGTAGACCAAGCCAAACCGAACCAAACCAAACGACGACGACACTCCTAACCCAAATCGCTTAGCTGAGCGCGCCAAACAGTTTACAGTTTACAGTTGCGAATGGGCCAAAAAAAGCACAAGCACAAGCAGCTGCAGCTGAGGCAGCAGCAGCATTAGCAGCTGGCAGCCAAATGCCGGCACTGGCGCCATCTATCGGCAGTTGGCCAATGATAGCAGCCATTTTGTTTATGTCTGTCTCGCTCGCACACACGTAACGCATATAGCGTCGACTCGCTCCTTCCAGTCACCTGCTCAACGCGTCTGCGTCGCTCTGGCAACGCCCACTCTCAGAGCGCAGCGGCTGCGCATTTGCCATACGCCGACGCTCAGCGCAAGACACGCCCACCACACAGACTGTCAGACAGAGACACCAAAACACACAAGCACACTCGCTCTCACACGCAAACACACAGAGCCGCTTCCAGTGCGAGAAGAGCGCACGACAGCTGTCGCTCTTCAAGACGATTTTCAACTCTGTCTCAGAGCTTTTTCGCACGCGTAGTATTTTTCAAATTTGAATTTAGCGCCCAAAAAACATGTTTAACCAAACCGAAATACGCATATGAATTGAAAATGAATTTGAATTTGAATTTGAATTTGTATTGCATGCTAAACAAGTGACCGACTAATTACATAAACAAACACTGAGCATCGGCTCATTATATCAAATGTGTGTGTGTGTGTGTGTTCATCTGCATAAAAAGTGTAACGATAACTGGAAACGGGCTGGCTGATTAGCATGTGACGTTGTTGCCATGTTTAATAAACACTTTGCATGCCCATTAAAATTATCTAAGCATAACTTGAAGCAATCACGTTGATCAGCTGTTACTCTCTCTCTCTCTCTCTCTTTACACTCGCTCTCACGCTCGCGCGCTCTCACTGCTGTCGATGATCGTCTGTATACAAAGTGAGTGCAAGTAGACATGTGCATTGGTATGTGTGCTATGCAAATTGCTGGCGCTCTCTGGCGGCGAGCAGGCATTATGCATTCTCTTTGCTTATTATTCATTTATTTGTTTGTTTTAATTTAATGCTTTTTAGCCCGCAAAAGTTGTTTTTAACTTTTTGCGATTAACATATAAATGCACTGAGGCGACTTTTACTTTCAAGGTGATCGAGAACCAGCAAAGACCACAAAGTGCCAGTCATGGGAGCTGCTCTTTAATTATAAGCCAAAAGAGGCGAGGAGAGGAGCGGAGAGAGAGAGAGAGGCGGTGAGAGGTCAGACAGGCAGGTGCGCTCTCTTAGCGAGTCCTTTTTCTGTTGCTGTGTGTTTTTTTTAGTAGCATATCAATAAACAATTTAGGGGTCCTTTTTTTACGATGCTTATCGCGTAACCGACTTTAGAGGGCTGGGGATCCGTTACATTTTCAATTTTCATTACATGCTAATGACACGCTGCCGTCGTCGACGCCGACGTCGACGTCGTGAACTTGACCGTGGCTATCAGCGTTAAGAGATCTATTTTGGCTGGATCTCTTTCTTGCAGCTTTTGCACTCCGTCCGTCCGTCCGACAGACAACGGGCAATTTTCGTAGTGCTCCCGTCCGTCCATTAATAATGCTGCCGACGTCGCGACGGGAGGGAACACGTTGCGCTACAGTGAACACCCAAAGGAGGAGCACACACTGCATTTTGGGTTTTAGTTTTAGTTTTAGTTTAAGTTCACGCTCCGATCCGATCCGATCCAATCCGGTTATGATACGCTCGACGAGTCTCTGGTCTCTGGTCTTTGCATTTGCTCAGTGCAGCGTGCCGTGCATTCCATTGAAATGGCCAAGTTAATGGATAGAGCTGTAGTGCAACTGGAAGACTGGGAGACTGCGAGACTGGGAGACTGCGAGAATGGGAATGCGATAAGCAAAGTTGTCCAATTAGAAATGCGATTTGTGCTAATCCCAAGACATGCGAACAACTTCCCAACTTACCAACTTTGGCGAAAGTCACCCAGATAAACTGACACCTGTGCTAATCATCTCGACTCTACACTCAGAAAAATATGCCAACCTAAAATTAAGTATGTCCCTACTTGAATGTATACGATTTTGTTCTAAACATTTTAAGATTTTTGTGAATTAAGTATGAAACGATCTGCTTAAGTTTCATTTGTCATTCTTGCGCCTTAGAATTCTCAACTGATTTTAACCTCAAAAGGTTCACATCAAGTAACAAAACTTGTATATTTCAAGATAGAAACGAACTGAAATATTAGAATGTTTTGTACTAGAAACAAGTACATTTTGGGATAAGCTCAAGATTTTTGTGTACTTAAACTAGAAAGATCCGATCTTTTATAAAGGCTTATATTAATCCCAAATTGAAATAAAAGCAACCCAGAAATATCTTATTCAAAGATTTCCGCGATTGCGAAAAGCGAACCTGAAAAAAGATTTTTGCTCTCAGCTTTTTTGAATGTTTGTACTTAAATATTCCCTTTTTAACCCATTAATGGCTGCCCATAGATCGGCTGGTACGATTTTGACGAAATTTGGAAATGTGTGCCTAGAAGACCATAGAAGTTGAAAGAAAAAATAAAAAATTTTATCTTCAAATTTAATTTTTTCGATTTCCATAAATTTTTTAGCTATTTTCGATAACATTTTCTATGCAGAAAAATAGCTAGGTATTCACCTGTAAAAAACTACAAGTATAGCAAGGATAACTAAACTGTTCAATTTTTATACTTATATAATATTTTTATTATTTCTCTTTACTATGAAATAAATTTTGCCTCGATATCTCTCATATGCCCCGAGCTAGAATTTTTAAAGTGTCAATACTTTTTTGGGTATTTAAATACCCATTAGCCGTTAATGGGTTAAGTACAGAAATCTTAATTTTTATTTCTGAGTGTAGAAAATTCTTTACACTTCTTGGAAATGAATTCAACTCAACGTGACTGCCAAAAAAGGTTAAAAAATAATGCTGACAAACATCAAACGCACCCACAACAGAAAAGCCACAGCGGTCCATATAAAAGTATCAAAATAATAATACGAGTTCACATTATAATCTAGCAGACATGTGTGAATTTGCGGTATTATCTGTCAGCCAAGATCTGTTTTGGCTCAAACAGCACAACACAACACAACAATCTCTCTGTGGCAAGTTTTCCCACAGTCGATCAGCATAAAATGAGATATGATGAGATATTTGACAGTTACGTGATTTCTTTCTTGCTTTACCTTTGCTTGTGTTCATTTCATTTTATTTCTCTTCTTCTTCTTCTTGCGTTTTTAATTTAACATGCAATTTGCTTGCAGCACCAATAACAATAACAACAACAACACTACACAAAACCAAACACTTGTCACCCCGCCAGATGGCGCTACCTTAGTGAAGCCACAAACCCAACGAATCCCCCAAAAATAAACAAATCCAATGGTCTTTTTAAGGACATGCGTGCTGGAGCCAACCTGCTTCAAAAGGGGATTTTCTATCGGCATTTTCACACTTGTGGAGTTCGGTGGAGTTTCTGTGGAATTAGTGTGGAACAGCAACTGTTCGGGGGCGGACGTCACTGTGCGATTGGCCCAAAGCAACGGAAGATGATCTTATAGAAGTATATTTCCATTTTAAGATATATTTTTAAAACTCTATTTTAACATGAGATGTATTTAATCTTCGTTTATTAAAAGATACATATTTACAAAGTTCTGAAATCCCATTAGTAGCTCCAAAAAGTTGCATTCAAGTCTTTATCTGAAGTTTTGATCTCAAATTTCTTAAATTTAAAAGAGACAACATTATTAGAAAAATATATTATTTACAATCTTAATGTCAAGATGTTTTCCCTTATTTTAATAATCTAATTTACACATATTTTAGATATATGGGTTTAAAATATAATTTTATATTATAAAACTAAAAATTTTAGTCTTTAAAATGTTATCATATTATCACTGAATGACTTACCGATGTATGGAAAATATATTTCCCTAAATGAAAAAGACCCGAAAAAAAGTAACTTAACGTCAACATTAATATATATTCGTTCTATATGTGTGTGAAAGGTTGGTATTTTTCTATAAATGTAACCATCATTCAAGCCGAGTCCATAAAATACTCCATCATTTACTGTCCGTTGTTAAATTTGAGAGCTAGAGAAAGAGAGATTTGAGGGAGGCAATTAACATAATGTTTTTAGATGGAATAAAATAAACTAAAAGCGTGGCGTAGACGAAACATTTCACACAACTTTGCGTTAATTTTCTAAATATTTTCCAAAATTTCGGAAATTGCATTTGCGAACAGAAAGAGAAAGACGAGAGACGATACCGCAGGGCAGAGAAAACTGACTAAAGTTGCCACGTTCCTCCAACTTTTTCCTCCAGCTGCGCGTCAAACGATAAAGTTGAATTTTATAATTTAAAATTATGAACTAAAAATAATTTAATTTTTGTGCTTGGCACGCAGAGAGACGAGAGACTCTGAGTCTGACTCTGACGATGATGCCGCAGGCGAAACCAGGTGGGAGTGTTAAAATTGGGGGAAGGGAGGAAGAGAGGGGGAGTGAGGGGTGGGCAGTCAGGAAATTGAGTGCATTATACATATATAAAGTTAGTTACTGTGCACAACAATAAATACAAAAGCGCGTCGACTTAATAAATATGCATGAACATTGTATGCACAAAAGAATGCAAGGCCTGTCCCTCTCTCAATTGGGGGCGAAAGGGGACTTGAAGGGGACGTGGGATGAGGGCTGCATCCATTTGACATCGCGTGCCGTCGAGTGATTTTCCCGCCGCATTGGCCAATTCTAGAGGCACATGTTGCTATTGCTGCCATGGCCTGCCCCCAGCGAAAGATAATAACAATAATTAAAGCGTGCAGCGACAAAGCAAATCTCAGATTCAAGTGTCATGCAACAACAATCAAAGAATCGCTTCTGTCTGTTCGCTCCGGTCGCCATTTTGGGGGTAACTCACTTCCGGCCACCATCACCATCACCAACATCATCAACATCCACAACATAATCATCATCACATGTGTGACAAAGCGTGATGACTGCAACTGGAATGGGAATGAGAGTTGGAGCTGTAACTGGAACTGAAAGTGGACCTTGGATTGGGCTTCAGCTGACATTTGATTGTTTTATTCTTGGTACATGAGTTGGGCGACTGAATGCAGTGCATCATCTGTTGTGCTTCCCATTGCGTGTGGTTGATTATGTTGGTGTTACAGCTGCACTGAGAGAAATATAGACTGAAGATTCCAGTGTGAAACTGGCAACAATAAATATGAATAGAAAACCAACTAAAGCATTTTGTTCGATAACATAAAATGTAATAGTATATGTAAGTAAGGATTCTATTATATATAATATGAATATTGCAAAAAACGGAAAGTAAATGTAATAAATTTAAAGCTCTTCGGATTTCAAAATCAGAATATATTCTTATACTGCTTTTTGATAGACAATCATTGAGATTGATTAACCACGATTTGGACCTTTAATTCCTTTTGTCTTTCTGTTTCAAATATTCTTATATTTTAAAATATGTAGAATTTAGAATACTGTAAAATTTGTATAAAAACTCTTGTGTTTTTGTTTAAAAAATCTCATATGCCTTGAAATTATTTGAAATGTGTATTGTCACTTAGCTTTTACGTCAAAAATTTCATCTAAGATTCTCCGGACTAGAAACATTATTGTATTTTTAGCTTAATTCGTCGATTTACAATTTTCATTGCTATTTATATTTTTTGAATATCTCCAAAGCTTATCAATGTACAGAGTCAAAGAATTCTTAAATCGTTTGGGATTTTTAAACCCGCCATTGTCAGCTGGTTATGATTGTGCAATTTGCTTTGACACTCTAAGCGTTGAAGATGGACATGATAGTAAATTGGATCTGCGGCCTCTAGATTGTGGTCATGTGTTCCATAAAAGCTGCTTAGCTCGTTGGATATACCACAAAAACGCCTGTCCTGTGTGTCGTCGTCCAGCGATTTCCTGTGAAGAAGAATCACAAATAGAAGACCAATTAGAAGAAGAAGGAGAAAGAGGAAACAATCCAGATGGAGCTAATGCTAGTCGTAGTCCACTTGCTCGACGGCCTTTATCCACCTACAGGGATCGGATGGCGGAACAAGAGTCCCTCAGATGGACAATGGATAATCTTGATGCATGATTCTTGGATGCAGAGTTACTAATTCCCAATTAAGTCAACAGTATACACTTATGCTTTTATGTGGTCTGCTTGGATAATTATTCCCAGAGGAGATCGCAAAATCAAAACTCTCAGATTTGGATTTATATTTTTATTTTCTGTGTTTAGCTTATGTTTTTTATTTTCTCGTTAAAATTTTTCTGGTGCTCTTCAATAAAGAAATGATAACACTAGACTTTTGCTGGCAGTGTACTCTTTTCAGTTGTTCATTGTGTGCCTGATACCTGGCCAACAACAATAGTAACAAAACAACAACAGACCGACACATCCAACATATCCAACATCCGCAGTCAGAGTCCGAGTCAGAGTCACAGTCTGGACACCATTGCAAATTTCTACATGGTCGCTCAACTGAAAATTGTTTGTGCACTTTTATTTATTTTTTCTTTATTTTTTACGCTTTTCACTCAGTTGTTGTTTTGGGTGCTTGTTGTAAATTGCAATTTCCCGTTGGTTAAGTTTTTGGTTTTACATGTTTTTTTTTTTCATATTTCGGTATTTTTCTCTGTGCTGTATTATTTATTATTTTAATTATTTTATTTAATTACAACGTGTAATCAATGCAAAGCACCCCAAGGCATACAAATTATATGGTTGTTGCACCTAATGGATTATCAGCTCATTAAACTTACAATTAACCACATTTATAACCACGAAACAACAAAAACAACACTTGTGAGTCACTGCATAAATTTATTAATTATTTGCATATTGTCAGGATATAAATATTTAATATAAAATTTTATTTTAAATAATAGATAAATAATGTTACTGAAATAAATGACAAAAAATCGACAGCTCATAAATTGTAGTAAACGCTTTATTTTGACAAAGTTTATATTTTAAAACAGGGATTAAAACCCTAACCGATCCTTAACCTTTAACCGGCAAAAACCGATTGAAATTTAAAACCGTAACTGAAACCGTAACCGAAAAAAAAAATTTTCATTTGACCGAAACCTTAATACCGAAACTCTGTAAGCCGAAATAACCGTTTAGTAACTGTTTCATTTATAAGGGTTAATTTCGGCTTTTCATACATCCAAAAAAAAATGTTACAAACAAATTAAAAATAATTTAAAACGAAAAATATTGATAACTTTGATTTTGATTTTCTTATGTTTAATTTTGAATTTTTAGTTGTTATATTCATGATTGAATTTTCATAGCACTGAAAAAGCGCAAAAAAAATAAATTTGTTAAATGAAATATTAAAATTGGTGAAATATAACTAAACTACATCAAACTGAAGAATATGCGAAATAAATGTGTGAATGAAACATTGAGAAAGTAATGCTTTCTTAATTATTATTTTTATAATATTAATTTAGTTATATTTTTGCAAAGAAATTTTTTTTTGTGAACCAAACCCATACCGGTATTTCAAAACCGAAACATACAAAAACCGGTTCACCGTTACGAAACCCTTATACAAAGATTTTGTGTAACCGATAACCGAAAACCTAAATGCGAACATAACCGAAACCCTGACTGAAACCGATATTCGTTTCGGTTATAATCACTGATTTAAAATAAAGCTTAATCTTAATATTAGAAATATTCATAATATTATCTTAGTGAATATATTGATTATTATCTTGGGAACATCAAAAAGTTATTTGGTTTCCATGCAAATCCCAGAAAAACGTGGTTTGATTTAATTATCCTTAAAATTTAATTTTTGTAAATAATTTAAAAAAATTATAACTAATTTTCTTACTTGTAACAAATTGGAAAACAAATAAATAAATAAAATTGCAATGCTACATAAAATATTTGTAGTCAGTTAATGCACATTAATCATTTAAGAAAATAGATTTCAAATTTGAATATTTAAACGGAAAAGTCTAGTTTCCCTCTTTCCATCGTTGTTGATATGAATATGTTATGTTTGCAGTCCATTTGATAGTGTCATTTTCTTCCCTGCGGCCCAATTTGTGGTCAAGAAAAGCCTTTAAATCAAATTACCAGCAAACAAGAGAATTGCTTGTACTCGGTGTGCCCGAAGGGTCAGAGGTTAAGGAATGCAAATTCCTTGGACTAAGGAAGGAGCATTCTGTTTATTGGCGTTCCTTTTGAATATCTTGGCCAGGCAAGACGACAAAGACGGAAGTTTGATTTGCTAATGAACTGAAAGGATGTCCTGCCTGCAAAAGTTGTCCAGGACAACCGCATACGGTTTTGCCCAAATACATTGACCAGAAAATCACATTTGATTTGTTGTCGTTCTCGTTGTTGTTATTGTTGTTCTTCCTGGTTGTTTGTTTGCTTATGCTATCGGCTTGTCGGTTTGTCAGTTTGTCAGTGCACTGTGCAACATGTTTAGCATGCCGGGCACGTTTGCGTGTTGGCCTGGCCTAAAGGACATCAAGCTGGCAATGTAAGTTGCCTTTTGTTTGCCTTCCCCGTCCGACTTGTTGCATGCGTCAAGTGTCAGGCGAATTTCAACTGGTTGACAGCGCCTTGTGTCATTGCGATATTTAAATTAAATTTTGGCGCCCGTTTTAGCCAAGTCAGGTGGGAATATCAGCATAATAATCAGCAGCAGCTATTGCCGCATCTCGTTGCCATTTCATTTGCATGGCCTGGCCATAATTTACCAGAAACATTTACTCCACCATTTGACTCAATAATAAGCATGATTGTTTATATGATGCTGCTTCCCCTTCCGCTTTTGTTCCCCCTTCCATTGAAATCCTCTCCTTGAAGGCTTTTTATTAAATTGCAGAAGCGACTGGCAAATTTATTGCAATTTTTTTTTGCTGTTGTCTTAGCTTTGTCTTTGGCGCTAACCTTCAACCGTTACCGCTGCCATTAGCCAAGTGCCTGGGCCACCTTCCCATCTCCTTTCCTGTTCCGCCTTCTTCTCGATTCACCGCCCCCGCTGTCTGCTTTTGTTTTTGAAGTAGGCAACATTGTGAAAGTGCATGGCGAAAACAAAAAAAATTACTAGTAGATACGGTTCGAGCAAACTCGACTTTGAGAGACCCTGTACAAAGGAAACAAATCCTGGCTTTCAGGATTAAATCAACCTGAAATGATGTCAAAAGTTCGGTTATCTCAAATTTTCTTAAAACGAGATCGAAATACTTAATTCAAGTAAAAAAATCCAAATTAATATACCTCTGTACTTTTTTTTAAGTAAGGGGTCTAAAAAGCTAAAAAGCACATCATTTTCTGAAGCGTAATTCGAATCTAGAACTAACATTTGCCTGTTACCCATTTCTCTACTGACAAACTTAGATGACCCATTGTACATTTTATCTACAGGGTTTAAAAAGAAAAGCGGAGCGAAGAAATAACATGGGGAACTTAAGTAAACATTAATTTACATAACTTCTGTGCAAATGACGACAACGGGCAATGGCGATGGCGATGACGATGGCAATGGTTCATTCGGAAGTGGAGCCGGGGAAGGTATATAACAGGGTAACCAACACATCGTCCTCCTTCTTCTCCTTCTCGTTGTTGTTGTTGTTGTTGTTGGTGGGCAACGCCTGGCACAGAAACTGAAGCCGGATCTGACTCCGGACGCGGGCGTCAGCGCTCTTGTAGCCCGGCGTTATTAAAAAATTTAAAGCATGTTTTGTGGCACGGCAACGGGAAAAGGACGAGACGAAGGAAGAAGAAGGAAACACTGGCAATATGGCTCTGCTTAGTTGTCACCGCCCTCCAATGTGTGTATGTGTGTGAGTGTTTGTGTGTGTGATCGACGGTGCACATAAGCAAGCTATGGTTTTTTTTTGTTTTTTGGTTGGGTTTCATATCCTTGTAGCAGCAACCGGCATGGATTGTGTCAGAGAAGTGCCAGCGTCTGTTTTCAATGTTGCCAGCGTCATTTCCTTTTGTAGCCACTTGTGTGTGCGCCAATGGAAAATCGAGAAAGAGCAGGAAAATCCAACATTCAACTATGTCGACTGAGCGAACGCGCTACGAACTATAGAGAGCAACAAAATGAAAGAAAATTAAAGGTGATCATTGAATTTAGAGTAGCCCTAGAAGTGCGGAAAAATTCTTACTTGAGAATATTTTGTTTTTAATATATAACTTATCTGTGATCATAAGTTTACCACAAACAAAATACATAATACTTTTATTGTATATCAAAAGCTTAAATTTTAAGTGATTTTTTAACATTTGGATATATTATAAGTTAATTTAAAATCGTTTTAACTAACAAAAAAAGTTAATTAACTTAATTAAAGAGACGAAAAACCATTATGCAAAAAAAGTTAAGTCATAAAAGGCTTTTCATAAAAGTAAGTGATTTTTAACAACGAGACTCTTTTAAATTTACGTATAAAAATGGGGAAAAATACGAGTTTAAAAGAATATTATTTGGTTATTATTTTAAATAAAATAAAATTTTTTTGTAAGAAAAGTATTTAGATATAGATATTAGAACAATAAGTCTATAAGAATAAAATTCTTAGTAACCCAATTAAATCGAAAAAATAATCGAATAGTCGTACAATAGCAAATGTAGCCCATTTAGCACCCTACACAAGAATTAATCAAGCGAGTTACAATGACAGCGCATATTATTTTTTCCTTCATGTCATTACCAGAGCGCCAAGTCGCAATTCCTCGGTACCCATCCCCCCTCAGTCCCCTTCTCAGACCGCAATATCCCCCAGCTCGCCAGTCGACGCTGCGCAGCTTAGCGAAATTGTTTGCGAAAATACAACACAATATTCAAGAATAATGATGACATTGTTGACTTCAGTGCCCCCGCGTCATAAAAAAAAAATACGTAGAGAAGAAAAAGAAACCCCCACATAACCGCAAGGACATCTTCCGCAGGATTAAACGCCCTAAACGCCCCGCTTTAGACACTGCAACGCCCTCCGACTCACAAAGAGCGACAGAGACAGAGAGAGAAGGAGAGATGGAGAGTGAACATAGAAAAAAAGCAAACATGATTACCATATTGTATGATATGCGACTACAACCGGAACCGTAGAGACTTTTGGCAAACAAAGTTTCGAAATATAAATTGAAATGAATTGAAGTTATGGCATTAGACAGTTTTTGAAATTATCACGCGATATGCAGTCATTGCCCACACCCGAAGAATTTACCCCACTTATAATAAAGTATTTGGATTTGCATTTAGAATATGCTGCATACTGTTTGGCGTTGGGGCCCCATCGCTTTTATAGCCATTTAATAGAATGGATGCTTAAGGTCTGTTAAGATGTTATTAAATATGGAAGATATAGAAATATTAAAATGGGAGCATAATTGAATTATTCAAAGCCAAGATGTAGTCGTTTGATTTGAATAATTGGTCAAGATGCATAATAGTTTGATGTAATTTTCAAAACTTTAGTATAAGTATTTAAAAAATTATATTAATTTAGAAAACGACAACTAAATTTTCAACGCATCATTTATAGGATAGCTTAACGTATTGTTTTTTTTGTAAAAAATCACATCAAAATGATTAGATCAACTTGAAACTTTCATAACTTTGCCAAAACTGATGCAATTTCAAGCGGAATGACATTTTAAATTTGGTTTGGCCTCTATATTCATTATGAGTTCAAATTTAACTTTGACACACCTACGACAATAAGTTACATTTCGTGATGAAACTGGAGTATCTCCCGGTAAATATACATTAAGATTTATTAAAAACTTTACTAAGATAATGAGATAATTTAATTGTTCATTTGTTTCTGACTTAAAAGTAACAAAATTAATTTGTTGGGCGTTTTTCAAATGAACATCCTTTGGATGAGAATGCTGTGAATGATCATTGCGTTTATCGGATTGACTTGATGTGGCGTTAAATGCTAAGCTTAGACTAAGTACAGCGCACTCTTCCAGCAGCTGTCGTCTACCAGCTGAGCTCCTCGGGCAATCCTCCAGGATACTCGCCGGTGAGGCAGGCGGTGCAGTAGCCCGACTTGATGGGATTCACATGGCTCTTGTTCATCTGGACGGCCTTGACGAGTCCCTCCACGCTGAGGTAATGCAGGCTGTCGGCGCCCACGTGGTTGGCCAGCTGCGTCGCATTCAGTTTGTTGGCAATGAGCTCCTCCCGGGTGGGAATATTGATGCCCATGTAGCAGGGATACTGCAGCGGCGGGCTGGCAATGCGGATGTGCACCTCAGTGGCTCCTGCGTCGCGGAGCAGCTTGATAATGGGTCCGATCGTATTGCCACGCACTATGGAATCATCGATGAGCACGATTCGCTTGCCCTCCACATTCTGGGCGAGGGCGCCGAACTTCTTGGCCACGCCCAGTTGGCGCAAACGCGTCGAGGGCTGGATGAAGGTGCGTCCCACATAGCGATTCTTGCAGAGCACCTCGCCAAAGGGCAGACCCGATTCCCGGGCATAACCATGTGCCGCCGCCGTGCCCGACTCCGGCACCGAGCTGACCAGATCCGCGTCCAAGGGAGATTCCCTCGCCAGCTGCCTGCCACATTGAAGACGCGCCGAGTAGACCATCTGGCCCTCGAACATGGAGTCGCTGCGGGCGAAGTAGACGTACTCGAAGATGCAGAAGGCCATTCGCTTGTAGTCCGGTCGCTCCACGATGTCCACGGTGCGGTAACCGTTGCGCGACAGCTCGATGATCTCCCCGGGCTCCACCTCGCGCACATAGCGAGCTCCGATGGAGAGGAAGCCGCAGCTCTCGCTGCTCACGACCCAGCCCTCGGCAATCTGATCCTCGATGTTGGCGTGTCCCGCATCGAAGGGCACGATCTTGCCCAGACACAGCGGCCGATTGCCATAGGAATCTCGCACCGCGTAGATCTTGTCCTTGTGCATCACGACCAGGGAGTAGGAGAGCGGCGCCAGGGTCATGAAGTGGCGGATGCGCGCCGGCCAATTGGGTCCGTCGTGCTCGGAGACATCCTCGGGGGCACAGCACAGGGACTGGGCAATCAGCTCGCTGTCCGAATGCGTCGACAGGCCCACTCCGCGCTCCAGGACCTCGCGGCGCAGGGACTCGCAGTTGACCAGCTCCCCGTTGTGGGCAATGGCCAGGGCCCCGTGGGCCGTGTGGACCACAAAGGGCTGGCAGTTGACCGCCTCGGAGGCGGCCGACGTGGAGTAGCGTGTGTGGCCAATGCCCAGGTTGCCCTTCAGCTTCCGTATGGCCTCGTCGTTGAAGATGTTGTTGATCATGCCCATGCCCTTGTGCACGCTAAAGTTCTTGGAGCTCTTGCCCAGACTGGTGCAGATCCCGGCCGATTCCTGGCCGCGATGCTGCAACGCCACGAGACCCAAGCATATCATCTGTGCAATGTCATGCTGAAAAAGACGGGGAGAGAGGAAACATTTCCATTACAACCTCATGGCAACAGCTGACAAAAGTCATTATCGGTCATAACGAGTTGATCCCCCGATAAGCCCGCTCGTATTTTCCTGTTATTTTCCATTTCATTACAAGCAAACAAACAACAACAACAAAAACAACTCTCAATATTAATGCTGATAAGTGATTACGACCGCAGCATGTGCCACAGCACAGGTTGAAACTGCATTTTCATTGACGTCATCAATGGGCCTTTCAGATGGGGCAGGGAAAGGGAACTCAGCCAACTTATGTACTATTGACCTACTTGTGAAGCTTTGGCAATGCCACAATGGCTATAAATATAATCACGTGATCGGTGAGATCAACAGTAAAACTAACCTCAGTTGCTCAGCTGATATAGACAACCAATAGATTAAGGGAAAACTGAGTGATATATAATACATAAAGAGAATTAGAAAATAAAGATACAGGCACAGCCATGAGTTTCTCAGCAAGATGAAAAATTAAGGGTGGAATAGATCTAAAGATATTCGAAAAACATGAGATAAAGATGTTTTGAAATCCATCAATTGAATAAATATAATATTAAAGACATTTTCTATAAATCTGTACTCTGTTATAAATCACTATTTATAGATTGAATTACTTAGCTAATCTTGAGAACATGATCATTAAATCGTTAAAAGATAATTGTGGAAAGGAAATAAAATATTTGTAATAAAAAGTTAAAGGAAATAAGTACAGAATTAAAATATTCTTTTTAATCTTATCTATTCATTTTAAAAATCGTTCAAAAGCTTAAACAAAAATGTTAATATGTTACTATAATTGAACATTGAAAAAAATACAGCATAAATAATATTCTTTCCTTATTCCGAACATTTTTTAAACATTAAACATATTTGTAAATGAATACTATAAATGTGCCTCCAAGAAATTCTGACAAATTCGGTTCGGGACTGGTTGAAAAATTATTATCATGATATTTTGTATAATTTAAAAAATTAAATGGATAGTTTGTGTTGAGCTACAAATAATTCTTTCAATTAATATAATTTTACACACTTAACACTCACAGTGGTCGGATACTCCCCACAGGCTATAGCTCCAAAGACACCGCATTCGCACGTCATGCCCGTCACATTTTCACCTTTGGGCTGAACCGATTTGTAAATCTTATCGGGAAATACTTTCGATGCGTTGCACTTTGAAACTGTTGCAATTTCCCGCTGGCAACATGATTCCGCATCAGAACCTGCAGCATCTAACAAATAAATTTTATTTAAGTTCGATTTTATGGTTAAGTGATAAACATTCTCTTACCACAAAACTTTCCACAGTCACTTTGGGCCATGTTGTGGATAAGATTAATAATGTTATTAGTGTCTGTGTGTATTGTCGTTCACTGCACTCGAAATTAATAATTGATCTGTTATGTGTTATAAACAAATTGAGACACTTTACACTTGGCACGAGATCAGTAGTTTAGAATTTGGATTCTCCGTTTCACGTCTGCATTGATTGAATGCCAGTGGAATTGTGAGCGTTCAAGTTACAAGCGGGGCTAATTAAAGCTTCAAAAATCGATTTGTATATATACGTAATATTCATAATCGTTAATATAAACATGATGCTGATAACTGCGACGATTGCATTTTCAGGCGATGCTCGCGGAAGGTTCCATTCCCTCAACCGCAGCAAATAATACGCTTCTCTTTTCTCAGCAGCGAATTGAAAACAGAAACATAAATAAACAATTTCAATGTTTAGCAAATAATTTATCGGAATTCCTGTGAAACAATTTGCAGAATAAAAATACTTTAAACATTTCTCAACATGAGCTCAACTCATAGTTTGAATTTAGAGTCCCCAGTCTTTTGTGGACTGTTTAGACAGTTTACTCACCTTGTCCCCCTGTGCAATATAATTCTGCAATTATCACAACATTGCTGATGTCGCCTTATCACTCAATTGGAAAATGCGTTCATTGACGCATTTTAGTTAGACGCAACTCTTGCGTAAACAATAACAGATTAACGTTTGTTTTTCTTTTGCCAATTAATCGGGCAGTAATCCATATGTACTCGTTCTCATAAATGGGCTACAGCATTATCAGAAGTATTCATTATTGTTCGCAGGCCCCCTGTGAAGTCAATGAGGGTAGATCGATAAGTGTCATTGTAATGCCTTTTTATTCTCAGCGATATTTCCAGGCGATCACACGATTGCGATCATGCGAAGCTGTAAACAAAAACAAACCGAATGCAAGTGAGAAGCACCGACTTTTGCATACCTTCTATATACTTTGAAATACAACCATTCCTATAAAGTGTGAATAAATTATTTTTCTATATATAAAAACTAAGAGCAACTTAGGAATATTCTTTACTTCTCTTTCAGAGCTCAACAAATATTTTACCGTATCGACGGTATTCCTAAAATGTCAGTTTTCGTTTTTCGGACATATTATTTTCGGAGTCATAATATCGGCTGCCATAAGTTTATTTAAAATATAAACAATATTATTAAATTCTTGTATAATTATACAATAAATATGTTGATCAAATAGGTGTTTTAATTTAACCTAAATACGAATTTAATATAATTAATTTATTATTTAAGTCTTCAAAATTTTGCTAACAATATTTTGATATTTGAAAGCTACTATCAGGAATACTAAAAATTAATTTTGCATTGCTCTCGTGTAATTAGAAATTTCCAGAACACGATCAGAGACCAAAGAGTATGATTTTCGAATCAATCAAAACTTTTGACTACTGTAATTAATTTTTTTAAGAGAAATCCCTTGGAAACAATCCCATGAGAATTACAAGATCAATTGAACTGATTTGCACTGGCAATTTATTGCCAATTGGAAGTTGTCTATTATTAGCACGTGTTCGTACATACATATAAACACAATATTTTATTTATAAACAACAACTGATAAGTAAAGGGTGATTAAATTGTTTAGCAACTTTGGTTGTCAGACAGATCGGTTGATCGCTGAATTGATATGAATCTGATGCAATTGATGCGACTGCAACCATAAGATTCAGTCGAGCACGAGTATAGGGTATAGGGAAGAGAGTAGAGAGTATAGAGTATCAGAGTCAGACAGTCAATAATGATACGAGTGCTCGATTGAATTTCGCCTTGCATAAGATCAGCTCGTCGCATGCTGAGCAGTTTTTTCGGCTAGACAGTGCAAATTATTTTAGTTTAGTGAGAGTTATTTGAAGAACGCATTACCTTCTTTTAGAGTGTTACGAGTATCAGAGACAAACCGAAAAATACCAATAAATAAACAACAATAAGAAATAACAAACAACAAATGAAATGGCATACAAAGCGCTAAGCAAGCAAACAAACAAAGATAATGAGATGCCGCATAATGTGGAAATGAAAATGGCCAAGAGTTTGGTATGAGGAAGAGAAGAAAAATGACCGACCAAAAACGGACAGCTTGGATGAATTTGGGAGAGATTCTTTCTTTTTTCTATTTTTATTCTTTGGATAGGGAAGTCCCCACCAAATGTGTAACCACTTGAATTTCATTTGGCGAAAAGCTTTATCGAAAATTATGCGAACGCTTGGTGACTTTTGGCAAGTGGCAGCACCACGGGTGATGGCAACTTGCAGCTGCCCCGCCCACCGAATCCCACCTCCCACTGCTGCTGCTGCTGCTAACTCAACTAACTGCTTAGAAGACTGATAAAAATCCAGCACACACAACTAAACAAACAGATAATAAAGAGGAAAATGATGCTGCTCCTTGGCTATTTGGCAAAACTGAAACACACAGCAATCTGGAGACTGGGGGAGACTGTGGAGAGGGGACTGACGGTTGAGTGTGTGTGTGGATTTTTCGCATATGTGAACCCCCCGCGATGTGCTGAACTGGGAGCTGGCGTCCAGTTGGTAGCCAGGGATGCGGCCCAGTCTCATGCATAATTCAGCAGAATTCTGAATGATTATTCTTTATGGGACTGTTTATTTCTTTTGACCATTTATTTCAAGTTGGTTCGTCGTTCTCTTTTTTCACCCTTCCTCTCTCTTTCTCTCTCTCACTCTGCGTACAGTATTTTTTTCTTATTTTTTTGGCTCTTTTCATTATTTTTATACAGTTTCCAGTTGCTTGCGCTTGAAATGATTCTGACCAACGGTGACGCAAAAATCATCAAATGGCCACAGAGTCTACAACATTCACATCCACACTCAGCAGCGGCACTTGGCCAGGGCATCATGTGCCTGGTGGCATGTGTATTGTCTATTGAACCAAAAAGTTTCCCCAAACCACAACCACCAACCAGTCCAGTCAACCAACCACACATAACTGTCCCTGTCCCTGTTCCTGTCCCGGTCCCGCCTCCTTCCCTGGTCTAGTCAAGGGCAATACCAAACCAATCCAATCCAAAGTCCTTTACTGAAAGTAGCTGCGGGGCTGCGGCGCTTTCAACGCATCATTTCATTTTATTTTATGTCCGAAAAGTGGCCAAAAAAAAGTGGAAAATAAAAAATAAATTTTATTTGTTTTTGTGTGTCCGCCGCAATTGAATAAAATGTTCTTCTAATGCAAGTCGAAAGGGCACTTTTCGATATTGTTTCACTTATTGTTCCGCTGCCAATGGAAATGCCAATAGAAAACCACAGATAGAAGGTTACTGCATGGAAATAACTTCATTAGAAAGCTCAACAACTCTACAGTTGTTAGAAAAAGGCGAAAATAAATGTTATTTTAAAAAAGACAATACTTTTCTCCAGACAACTTTATTTATAAAAAAAAACTATCAATGCTATCATATTGATCAACGATATAAGGGGAAAAAGAGGTAAACAGATTAAATTTCCAACTTAAATAATAGAAGAAAAATTACTGTCAGTCCCTGGACTTATAAATCATAATGAAAATCATGGTTAATTCCTTAATCTATAACGAGCGCCTAATTTTCAGTATATTTCTTCTGTTAATCGCATAATTTGATCGAATAGAGGCAACCTACAATAAAATTTATATTAACATAAGATTATTTCTACCCAGGCAGCGATCTTTCAAAACTTTATTAATTTATGACTTACAACTCTAAAAATTCTAATCAATTAAAACGCAAAAAAATCTTTCATTGTGAATTTTTATAGATTTTTTCTTAGGAGTCATTCTTGATATTTTGGAAAACAAAGTCAGTTGACTTCAAACTGTTGTAATTCTGTTTCTCCTACTTTTATTTTTCTATTCTAAATTATAAATAAATAAAATAATATTTTTTAAAAATTTTAAATTTATTTAATTTGTTTGTAAATTGTTGAAAACTAATTTATTTATCATTTTGTGTATTATGTCCATGGGATAAACTCTCTCCTATCTATAAGAGCGCCATTAGTCAACTTTAATTACACCGAGAAATCAAATATACTTTGGCTTACTAACAGTTTCCCTCCGCACAACCCAATCAATGGGATTTTCAATTAAAACTAATTGAAAAGCGCAGAAACTTCGTCTGGGATAAGCAAACAGAACCAGTTCTCAAAGGAGAAGAACAAAAGTAGAAGAACTTTGATGGCCCCGTCAATATTGAAAGGGCAGCTCCTTGGATTTGGATTCACTTCAAATTGCTTTAAGTTCCTCATCCAAGACTCATCCATGGCTGGACAGTTCGTTTGGCAGCGTTTTTAATTCGTTTACGTTTATTATTTATTCCGTGGCAAGGACAAAAAGCGTCGCTTTTGTTTCTGTTTCTGTCCCGTGCTGGGGGAATCGTTCTCTTAAATTGTTGCTGTTGTTATTTGTATTTGTATTTGTCTTTGGCATTTCTTTATGTACCATTTGCATATACACACTATATAGTATTTTATATAGAACATCGCTCAACATTTTCATTTAAGCTCGCGCTCCTTGATAAATATTTCTTTTTCTTTTGTTTCTTTTTGCTGTTGACAGATTTGCATAACGAAGCTGCCACAGTAACAATAACAACAACAAGAAGTAGTTGCCCCTTCTCGCCTCCATCATCTCTTTTTTTGGGGGCGTGTGCTCTCTGTCATCCAGCTGGACAACTTTCAAGTTTTGCAGCCAAAAATTTATTTAGTTGCCATTTCCTTTTGCCTTCAATTTGTGAAGCGACGCGTACGCGCCACGCCCCCAACGCCCACGTCGCCCACACGACGACGACCTCTAATTAATTTTCCAATAAGCACAAAAGGTAGCAGCTGTCCAGATGATATCTGTATCTGTATCTGTGTTTGAAAATAGCTCAAAATTTGTGTCAACAGCGCCACGCCGCATGTCTAATGAGAACAGAACTAAAGAGCAGAAGATTGAAGACAGACAGACGGACACACAGAAGATCGTTGCCCAAAACTGATTGATGTGTGTCAGCTGGCGGAACGTGGCCCCGGGTCCAGAAACCTTTCTCGTAAGCAAAACCCCAACAACTACAACAACTTCGACTACACATAAAATCTTAATGGCTTTCAATTTGTGGCGCATTAAGCGGCTGGTAATTGATATACAAACAAACTTGGTCTGGGATTGGGTTGAGTTTGAGCTGAAGTTTGTCAGTGCGACAGTGGCAGCAGCTTTTACTTGTACACTCAGAAAAAAGGTTGTTTTGTACTTAATCTGGTAAGTTTCAAGATTGAAATAAACTTAAATAAGAGAATGTTTTGTAGTTCTAGATTTTTGTATACTTAAACTAAAATGTTTCTATCTCTTAGAGACTTATAAAGTACTCCAGATTATTCTTATTTAAAAAAAAATTATTTTTATTCAGCTTTGAAAGATCTTGAATTAAGTCAGCTTTTGAGAACATTTGCACTTGAATATTCCCTGTTTAAGTACGGAAATCTTGATTTATTTTTCTGAGTGTACATGTGTTGCAAGAGACACCCAGTGAAACTCGTTGGCAAGTTAACTAAAATTTCAGAAACGTAAATTGAATTACGAACACAAATTGTAACCAACTCCGGCAACAGCGACAACGACAACGACATCGACTCCACCACAAAACAAGAGCCACCAACTGCTCCAGTTACGCGTGAGAATTTCTGCCACTCTTTGTTGTGCATAAAATTTCAATTTGAAATCGAAGGGAACAGCAGATGGACATACAGATAGATAGATAGACAGAAACAGAGAGGGAGAGAGGGAATGAGGAAAAGCCAGGGGAACTTTTAGATGGCAGCGACACATTCCCAAGGCGGCTGCTCAATTGCAGCCAATAATCATAAAATTTAATAAAGGTATTTGGCTTGACCGTTAACGCGACGCAACCCCAACGGACAGTCGGTCAGTCGATAGTGGGCAACAGTGGGTTAATGTATGCAAAACGCATTCAAATTTTATGTATCGCCCGCAACGATCTCCCTCAGTCTCAGTCGCAACTCTACTCCAGTCCCTAGTTTCTATCCACAACAACATAATTCGCTAGCCATTTGGCTGACTACCTTTCATGTGAGCTCATGATGTTGTCTGACAGTGTCTGCCTCAATTCCTCTGCCACAGTCACTGCCATTGCCACTGCCACCACTTGGTGTTGTTGGTGGTGCTGCTATCTTGCATGGTCTATTGAGTTTTTTGGGCAACAATCGTGGCTTCTGCTCGTATCTATGGCACTTAACGGTTGCGGCCCTCTCTGCATTTAAATTGCATAGTTTGAGACACTTTGGGTCACCTAATGAGGCCGATTTTAAGACTCTGTCGTCTGTCGCATGGGAATGAAGTTGGATACAAGTCTCAATTCCCTTGCATTCCCAAATTGTGTCATCAGATCGAAAAGTTTCTTTGTAAAGTTATTTATAACAGAGTTTCAACCGAATTTGCAAATTATAAAATTGAATATCTATATAAAAACTACAGCGAATTGCATTTTAATTGATTTGGTCTTTATCAAATAACAGGTCTGACAGCTACCTCAAATTATATACAACACACAGTATCTTCACTAACACAATTATAACAAAAAGTTTATTCATTTATAACATTTTTTATTTTTTTAATTTTATAAGATAAGAAAAGATTTTACTGCTAAATCGATTAATGAAAACATTCTACAAAATTGCTAAATAACTACTGTATTTTATATATACATAGTTGATTCTACCATGAAATTCATAATTATCAAAAAATTAATGCTCACAATATGAACAAATATTTGTATTTCCTTAACAGTAAACAGAGTTTGCAGCAGCATCAAATTTACTATTTTCTAGAATTTCTCTTAAATCTTAACTCAAAACTAAGACTTTTGCTGACATAATCATCTATAATCAATTGATTTGTGCGAGCTATAAAGAAAGTTGCTTGACAAATAGTTGAAATTTGGCATACTTAGCATAACTCAACTTGTAAACAACTTCCAATATTTATTGAAACCTAGAACTGCAGACAACAGGAGTTGAACAGAAGATATAAATCTCGCATATGTTTAAAGCATAACACTGCGACTTTAGGTTTACAGACAATTGCACTTTATGAACCGCAAATCGCATCAATTATAAGATGAACTCGGTGTTGAGAAACTTTTACAACTTGGCGAACAACTCGACGCTAAGTTCTTGGCAATAAATCAAATTTGCTGCGAGCCATAAAAACGCCACACATTAGCACAACAAAAAGGACACAAAGGGAATCCGTGTAGTACCGAAAGGACATGGTAAACGAGGACTCATCCCTGCGAGCTGGAGTCGTAAATCTGAAAATCACTTGTCGCGATTCAAGTTGCTCTAAAAGAGGCGCATTAAATTTTACGCATTATTTGAAGATGATGCCTCATGGCAAGGACAATGGCACAAAGGATAACAACGAAAAATTAGGCACATTTTGCGGTCAGGGATGTCAGCTTGTCAAATGTCCTGAAGAGAATCGGACCGAGGGAGACTTTCATTCCACTTCATTGGCGGCTTTTGTAACATTTGTTTGTGACGTTAATTTATACAATAATTGTGACAAGGACCAAGGGAAGTTCTCCCTTGCCACATGCCACAGGAAATGCTCCTCGGGGCTGACATTTAGCCAAATACTTTGTAGTATAAACAGCGCGACATTTGACTAAAGATCTTAATACGGATTTATTTTTTTGGTCCGGCCATTGGACATTGGCCATTATGCAGCTTGGCCTGACGTCTTTTTAATGGAATTTTAATGTATTTGTTTTGGCTGCCACATACATGTTTTTTATTTTCTGTTCTCTTTTCATTCGAAAATTTATTCTAAATTATATTCATACAAATGTTAAAAAAGTTGCACGTTTCAGAATTTACATACATAGTGTACACACAGACACATATACTTATATACTTTGTGTGGCACATGAATATTGAAAACGTGTGTGAATCTCCCTCTCTCTCTCTTTCTGCCAGCTCAACTTTCATTACGAAACGCATCTCATATGAAAAAGTTTTGCGGCTGAGTGACAAACGGGCAGCTTCCAGCCCCTGCCACGCGCACGCCCCTTCCTCACCTGGTGTTAAAAGCCAGGGGTCTGCATATATTAATATCCCAAATGCGAATGGCACAGGTACAACACACACTCACACACACATACAACTGTCTAAGCCCAGCAAAAAAAAAAAAATGTTAAAATACATTAAAATTTTCATGAAAAATGTCATCAACAAAAGTTGGAAATGCAAATAATTTCGAGGCTGTTAGCTGTAGTTCTGAGTGCTCTCAAGGCAGACAAAGACTCTGCAGCAGACACACTCACACGCACACACACACACACATTTGACATATCATTTGATATGTGAGAAATAAATACAAAAAAACATAAAGCATAGCTCACTTTTTGGGGCCTTTGCTTCGCTTTGCACACACATCACGAAGCTGAAGATGAAAGCCATCAACATCATCATCATCAGAGCAACATCGCATTCGCATTTAGAATGCATTTAGAAACGCATTTATCATCAGGCTGGGATTTGTATTTCGCTCACATGAAAAGCAACCGCATTGCAAATCCCGAGCACAAATCCACGCTGATCGATTATAGTATGATTGATGTGCGAGGATGTATGTTACTATAAAAAAAACCATGCGAATTGATGCAATTAAAATTCAAATTAGAAATATATATATATGTGTGTGCTGGCATAATATATATCGAAAGAGGGGGCGTGGCATACGTGATTTCATTAGCAAATAGCAGCAATGAAATCAAAGCCATGCTGTCCACACTTGAACTCTTAGCTGGTGCTCCATTGCAGCCTTACTTTGAGAGTGGAGGGTGATGCTCTTAGCCTCCCTTACTTTACACTTGATACTTATCCTTATGGTTCGTCTCTCTCACTTTAATCTTTACTCTTCACTCTCCACTTGGCTGCACTCAAGTCTCGCGACGTCGCCATTAAAACATTCGCCACGCTCACTTCGAAACAAGAACACAAAAATTCCAAATCAGAAACAGAAACAGCAACACATCCAAATGGTAAGAAGAAGCAGAGAAGCAACTGTGATAATAAAAATGGCGTCTTAAGTTAGTTGACGACGCCCCCAACTGAGCTGGAAAGTCATTAACTCAGCTCAAGAGCTTTTATCTCGCCACTTGAGCGCATCTCCCTCCTCCATCGAGTCTCCTTCTTAGCCTGGCTAACAACTGTCATTGGCAGTCACCAAATTTGTCTCTGCTTCTGTCTCTGTCTCTGTCTCTGTTAATTTCTATGGCGCAATTACACGCAACTGATAAGCACACAAATTGCCAAAGAAGATTAAAAAGCAAGCGAGTTTTATGGCTTGCACACAACCGACTGACTGGAGCCGACATAAAACTCAAATAATTCCATTGAAATTGTCTTTGACTATCCAAAGAATCAAAGATTTATCTACTCATATGCTTTCAGGGGGTCCTCTCAGACTGTCATTAATTTGGATGCTCCGCGAAATTACTAAAGATCAAAATTTATTCATTCATTTAAAAATTACAAAAATACCAACGTTGCTAATTCATAATCTTGTTTAACATTACGTATATAACGATAATCACAAAAGTTTCAGAGACAATACAGATTAATTTGTACAAAACTTAATTATTAAAATAAATTGTATTTTTAAATTTGATTGATAACGAAAGTCAAGATGCCAGAGATTCAGAAATAAATAAAAAATAGAGAGCATATCTCTAAAAAAAAAAACATACACATAAAGCTGATTTCAACTTAGTTTGAAGTCTTAAGACGATAGATCTTGAATTGCAGTGAAGAATTGAAGATCAGTTGATAGTTTAAAAATATTCAAAAAATTTAAGATCTTGATTTCTATGACGAATAATAATACCTAAGCTGTCTTAATAGATAAATGTAAATTTTAAAAATTATATAATGCTATTCTCTGTATTTTCAACAAAATTATATTGACTTGTCGATTTGTTTTTTTAAATCACTGAACACTAACAAATAGTTGCAATTATTTTAAATAGTTAATTTATCTGAGAATCAACAAGGAATTAAATGCTTAAAAGTACTACTTATCCAATATACTTAACAACTATTTACAAAAATATTTTACTTGCCCCATAAGATTAATCATGTTCATATATACAATTTACGCAAGATGTAACCACTATTTGAACTTGATTTCTTGAATTCATTCTCATTTATCCGAGTAACAATAAATTGATTTGCTGAGTTGTCAGTAAATTTACGAGCGTTTTACGAGCTGTATGAAAATGGCAAGCCGCTATCAAGATTTCTTTCAAATTGTATAAATTTGAGAAAATGTGGAAAAATCTATTAACTAATTAATTGAGCAAGGCCATAAAATCAAATTGTGCAGACGCTCGGCCAATGGGCAATGATCAATTAATTTGCTGTAGAGGCGTCGATGGACAAGCGTATCAATTATTTTAATGAGTCCGCTTAGAGACAAGGGAGAGACCCAAGAGAGAGAGAGAGACTCGATGGTCACTGGCCAGTGGTCACATTATGATGCACCCCTCGAAGCGGTCAAACAATTGACAGTCTATCAGTTTCATGGCCGGAAGAGGGATTGGAGTGAGGGATGAGGGGACTGTGCAATGAGGCGTTGAGGTGCAGATTTGACAACGTGTCGAAAGTCAACCCTCGACCAGCTGTTGCCAATGCAATTTTAAACAATTTCCAACAATTTGTTAAGCAATTTGCGGTTGACGCGTCGCACACGACAAACGACAACAGCGACAACAATAAATTAGTTCGATTCTTTGACTCAAAATAAGGGGAGGGTGACACACCCACATTGCTTTGCCCCATTTTGTGGCAGCGAAACAATTAAAATCCGTTTCGACATTGTGTTAACACTAATGGCCTAAACGGTACGAGTATTGGACCATGCACATATGTGCGCCATTAAAATGTTGCCTTTGGGTTTCATTTTCATTAAATTTTAATTGCTCATTAAAACTGTGTCCGAAAAACAGTTAAGTGCGAGTTGGCCAAGTTCAGTTTTGCATATAAATTGAGTTCGCTGTGCGAGGTGTTGCAATTGTTGCAATGCAAATTATGTGGTTAAAGTTTGCCACAAGACTTGAGGCATGAATAGATCTCAAGTCTTGGGTCACGGGTCAGGGGTCAGGGGTCACGGAGTTGGGGGGCAGGAATTAATGCAGTTCTTCAGCTATTTGCATAATCGCTGTCAACTCAACTCAGCACTCAACAGTCGACAGTCGACAAACCCAAAGTCCACAATGCACAGCCCAAAACTCTCACGGCCCCGAAAAGGGAGCTGAGCGGTAAGGGGGAATTTCTCATGCAATTGACACACATCATTTCACGCACTGACGCCTTTCAATAAACCAAATTTATCACAAGCGCACAATCTAGACAGGAGCAACGACAACGACAACGGTAGCAGGGAGTCAACAATTTAAAATCCTTCAGCATATTGGGACACAGGACCAAAACAGATACAAGTGTAATCAGTCAAGCGTTTTGTCAGCCGCACGGTGACATCATCATCATCATCGTCATCGTCATCGGCATCATCATCATCCATCCATCCATTCCAAGCAAAAGGACCATGTCAGGAATCTGCATATCAAAAAAACCCATTCAGAAAAAAAAACAAGAAATAAAAAGCAGCGAACGAAGCGTACCCCAATTTCAGTTCTCTCTCTTTTCCTCCCTCTCTTCCTATCTCTTCCTTTCTCCCTTTTGTCGTGTCGCGGCCTAAAAGGGTTGCTGATTAGAGCCCGTTCAGAGTTTGTGAACCATGAATGAATGGCTCAGTTTGCGGTTCGGCTGCGTACCACAATGTCGTTTATCAAACATCATCATCACAAGGTGCGACAACCACCCACCACCCACCTCAACTCAACTCAACTCATCTCCATTCCCATTTCCATCTCCCATCTCCAATCTCAACTGCAATCCGTTGTGAAATTATCTACACTAATTCCAGCCAGACCAAACTCGGTTATTTGTGAATCTCGACGCGTTCTGTTGATGTTTTTAATTAATTTTAAGGCGCGAGCCGGATTTGACACTTTGGTACTCCTTTGGAGTTTGGGTTTTTGCTTCTCAGGGTTTTATATCTTCTTTTTATTTTTTTGATATGATAAACATGTCGAGGTGTTGATTTCTGATCCGCATTAATTTGTCAATCGCAAGTCGTGCGTTGACTGTTTTTTTGAATGGGAAAATTGTAATGTTTGA
The DNA here is from genome assembly GCA_037043495.1 of Drosophila recens. Lineage (NCBI taxonomy): Eukaryota > Metazoa > Arthropoda > Insecta > Diptera > Drosophilidae > Drosophila > Drosophila recens. Next base: position 87,422 of record JBAMBJ010001327.1, on the reverse strand, counting down.
GATGTAAGATTAGTCTTGTGAATTGGACTTGGATTAATATCCTGGGTTTGCATAATTTTATTATTTTTATAAAATAAGTGTAATTTTTAATTTGAAAATTGATTATCAAAAAACTATTGATTATTATTATTAAAATATAAAAAAGGTTATGAAACAGACAACCTTAGTCAAAATATTGTTAGTTGAATATTTCTGCAACTATTCGATATATAAAATGGTCGTTTGTTTTCGTATCAAGTACAGAATGGACTCCAGTTTATACAAGTCCTTTTTCTACTGCCCGTAATGATTAATTAATAAGGACTGGCGCTGTTTAGGAGCTGGAGCTGCTCAATCAACATTGCATTGATTCATAAGCCTCATTACGACACCCAAGCGTTGATGTTGATACTCGTATGTTATGTTATGCTATCCGGGGCGTCTGTTCCTGCAACCAATGCTCTCCATACCCGAGATGTTTTCATCATGTGGCAACTTGCAACTTGCAACGTTACGTTTGTACATGGCATTGTTTTTGTGGACCATGGACTGTGGACAGACTGCCTGAGTGCCTGCCGTCATTCTGCACATTCACAAAATTGATTTCATTCACAACATGCCACGTTTGCCTCATTAAATCATCACTCAGAAACTATCAATGTTCGATTTGCCACTGGTTACTAGCCAATGGCCAATGGCCAATATCCAATGGGCCAACAACACATGCTTCCAGCTGCCTGACTTTATATTCATGTAAAAATCAGTTGAAGCGCTGAAAAATTCAAGTGGAATGAGGGGAGGAAATAAAGCAAATTAATTATGAATCAGAGAACAATGTAATTACATGAAATCCGATCGATGAACATGGGGCCAGTGGCACAAAAGGCACTAAAAACCCAGAGGAGAGAGACAGTGGGACAGTGCGAGAAGCCAGAAAATGCAATTGACATTTTTACAACGTTGTTGTTACAACGTTGGAACGCTAACCATGTCGAGATCTGGTCAAGAACAGCAGGGAAAGTTGCCTGACAAAACAAAACAAAAAAAACAAAACAAAACATGACAAATATCTGTGACAATCGACTGATTGTTGGGTGCTGTTTCAGCTTCAGTTACTTCAGCTGCAGATGTAGCTCATCAGAGTTTCCAATGCAATCCTTGGGACTGACTGGGAAACCCGTTTGCGCACGCGTGAATGCCGCTGAGCCAGCGGGAATTGTTTAATGGCGCTAAACGGCCTGTTGTGCCAACGGATGCACAACAGTCAGCTCCGAAAGAGTGCTCCCCAGTCTGCTGACTGCTGTACTAATAGTTAGAGATAAATATCACAGCGGGTTGGCAAAGCCTCAAAGCCTCAAAGCACAGCCTTAAGGCAGCCGCCGACGGACGGACGAACAGACGGACAACGCCTACTTTATCCCCGACAACTCGACGACTTAAGGCAACATCTGCTTGGCATTTTCCAAAACATCACAACATCAACAAAAAATGCAAAATAAAAAAAGGAAACAGCTCCGCCTTTTTCGCATTAGTTGCAAACAGCTTTGGGGAATATCCTAAAAAAATGTAACAAATACACATAAAAGGGTTGTCTGAAGAGAGTTTTGTTAAAGCTTTAAAAAAAACTCAAATTATTTAAAGCAATTTCTTTTGGCAGTTTTAAAATCTGACAGAAAGTTTTCTTAAACCAAATTAATTTAAATAAAAAACACTTCTTAAGTTTGTCAGTGTAGAAGTTCAATTTAATTTATTTGATATTGTTGTAGACTTATTGTCTTCTTGCTTATTTTAGCTTATAATTGTTTTATTTTATTAATTTTCATTATTGACATTTAATAATAACAAAAATCCTTTAACAAGTTTAAAGACTATCTCAAATTTTATAGCTTATAAAGACCATTCGCTAAGCAAACATATTATGTAATTTATTGGTATTTATTTTTGTATCATTCATAACGCATTTTCAGTATTTAATATAAACAGTAAGCATAAAAATTTAAATAATTTGTATTTTTTAATAACATTTTTAAGTAATCATAATAAATTTCCTAAATTTGACACTGTACAAAACTAATTAATTAAACATATTTAGACATTAACATTTAAAGTAGAATTCTTCAGTAAACATAATAAGTTTCTTAAATTCGAAAGCGTGCAAACACAATTCTTTAAACATGTTTAGCCATTTATATTTTTATATTTTTTTTAATATTTATTTTTTATATATTTTGTTGTTTTTTTGACATTGGCATCTGCGCATGGAAAGTTTTTGCATCGGAGCTCCTCCTATTTTCAACGCGCGAATGGCAAAGCGCACACTACACACACACACACAAATACACGGAGGCAACTGAAAGCTCGCCCCATCACACACACACGCACACACAGAGATAACTGTAGGAGCTCTCACATACGGCAGCAGCTTCGACTATTTTCGTAGCATACTTTTAGGTGGTGGCTGCATCTTCGTGGCATCCACTAGACGAGTGCGAGAATATTGTCGCCGCTCCTTATGTACCCATAGTTTATAGTATACACATACATATATAGCCATGTATATATTTATTTACCCAACTGTCACTGCAACGGCACGCCCCCTACCCCCTGCCCATTGCCGCCCCCTCAAACTACTACCACCCACCTGCTACACGGACTCGTAGTATATTTCAATTTGTCTGCAGCTTGGAAATTGCTTTTTTGTGCATTTTGTCAAATGAATTTTCCACGTCGCTCACAGGACTTATTTGGAATTTGTTTGCTGCGTCTCTTTCGTTGATTCATACGCATTATGCTCCTCTTTTTCTTTCCTTTTTTTTGTCCATCATCTTCTTTTGCTTGTTACTGGCACTAAAATTCTTATCTCGTCGTCAACTAATTTTGTGATTGCATGCTGCGAGCAGCAAAAGAAACGCTCTGAATTTAAATTGGATTTTTGCGCACATTAAAATGCATTTACATGATGTTGTGTTAGTTATGAATGCATATGAGACAGTAGCCAGCATAAACTTAAGACCTTTTAAAGATTTCACCTAAATTCCAAGGACCGTGCAAAGCTACACTAAATGTTTACGTTTCCTGAGCGTCAGCAAACATTACAAACATTTACTAAAGTCTCTACAGTTTTCCACAAATAATTGCCAACAAGCAGTGAATGGAGCCATAAAAAGTCCCTGCCTAGGTCAGCTGACATGAAGACCGGCCACAAAAAAATAAACACACAAAAGACCAAGAATTAAAAATAAAAAAAATAAAGATACAAATGTAACTCGTTCTCGTTGCCGTTCTCGTTCTCGTTACGTGGTCATAACATAAAACATGGCTAATTCTTGCATGACAATTTCACATTCATAACCCTTTTGTCCGGAATGTCCGTTTGGCTAGCCGCCAGTCTTCCGACTCATAATAATGCTCTATAACAGGAAAAAATATGGCAAAGGGCCTGTCGATTTTTTGAAGTTCTTCGCAACACAGAAAAGTTAGATAGTATCCTTAATTCAAAGAACACAATTTATAGTTTTACTAAATAAATTTAATTAATTAAAGAAATTTAAATAAATAAAACTTTTACTTTTTAAATGTTTTGTATCCTTGATAAGCTTGGTATATACTAAAAGTAAATACAATAAAAGTATAACAATTATTAAACTGAAGAACATATTTAAAAAAAAATGTATTTTAAAAACTGAAAGTTTTTAAATAAGTTAGAACTACACAATTCTAAAAAATGTATTATATTTTTAAACTTTGAAAATTTTAAGTATTGTATATTTCAGGTTCATTTTTACCTAAATAAATTTATTATTAAGAAAAAACAGATTCAAAAAGTTCAATAAAACAGGAAAATAAATATTTATAATAAGCATTTAGATTATTCTTTTCGGATCTTTTTTGTGGTCCTATAACTGATATATTTGATTCCTAACATATGTAGAGCATTTCCAAGTCGTTTTGTAGATTTTTCTTTCATAAAACTGTAGTGGAATGCTTTTTTTTCTACATTTCTTTCACGGCAATTTTGTAAGCCGCGATTTGTGATTGTGCATTTCAAGCGTTGTGTTAATTGTTAATTTTTATGGTCTGGCAATTGGCGCAGCAACAACTGCGACAACAATCAGATAAAACCAGACAAACAGAGGAACAGAAAATAAGAATGGAATGAGATTGAAAATGAAAATGAAGAAATTAAAGTGGCGCAACAAACGCTTGAAGAAAGGAAGGAGACAAGCGACTATAAAAACAATTTAGGCAGCAATAAAAATTGGGAAATAGCTTCAAATTGAATTTTCAAGATGCGTGCAAAGTCGTTTTATCGATAGCCCGACTGAGGAATGAGTCAAGAGTCAGGCTATCTACTTATAGAGTAGATATGTGTATACAAATGGCAACTGGGGGCCAACACCCAAAGCTTTGACTGAAAACATCAAAGACCAGAGACCAGTCAGCAATGCCCATTAAAGGCCACTTTTTTCTATACTCCTGTTCTTTTTTTTAACCCTTTCACGCACTTACGCAGCTTGAGCAAATATTGTGAGAGGGTTGAGTTTGTGTGTGAAGGGAAAGTGTGTTTCAATTTTAAAGTAAATATTTGCCTCCAGGGTGCTTTTGATATTTATTAGCTGTCGGGAGGTAAGAGGAAGGCAGGTTATCGATAGCAATGGTCAGTAGTGGACATTAGCGCTAAGAGACTTGGCCGAAAGCAATTTAGGACGCTCACTAATGGTTGGGCTATAAATTTGGGACTTTCAAGTGTTGCGATGGTTCGTTCGGTGGTTGGGCCTGTCAATTGGCGACTTTTGCCGTAAATTCAAACAAATTACAATTATGCCTCAGCCCAAGTGGCTGGGAGTACAAAGTAGACAATCCTCCGTGGACAACTGACAAATGATGCCAGAGTTGGGAGCGACATTAAGCGATTAACTCGTTGATGCCGGAGACAGAGGACAGAGGAGGGGAACAGACAGCTTAACATATTGTTAACGTGGGCAATGGCATGTTAGGCAGCGATGTCTTAAGGGGATTTCAATGTCCTTGCCTGATGATGCGTTGACTGTTGACTATTGACTGTTGACTGTTTTCTGCTGTTGGCCAATGACATGCAAATGTATGCAGATCTGCGCTTTTGTCATGTCAACGCAGGCAAATCGAAAATTTTCTAACCAACTCAACTTGTCTCATGGAATTTGGTCTCGTCTCATTTCGTTTCTTTTATTTTGATTTTGATTTTGTATAAATTGTAGTCCTTTTTGGATATTTGCTTAAATCTGCGCGCATGTTTTTTTTTCTGTTTTGTGGCAAAATAAAAAATGCAAAATAAATGCGTAAATCTCTAACTGAAAAAAAGGGGGCCAGCAGCTGCTGTGCTGTGCTGGCTAAAAGGCCTTTTGGGCCAACTTGGGGCATGGTAAATGTGTCTGCAAAGTTTTGCAGGTGCCATGTCTTTTGTGTGTTTGTCTGGACGATTTCAGTTTCAATGCAGACGAGAACAACGACAACGATGACAACGAACAGCGACAGTTCATCAACTTGACTTGTGATTTCCGGTTTATTTTTTCCGCTTGTTACTTACTTTAAAAGCGGATTAGGCCGAGACAACGCCCACGGTGGCATGAGACTTAAGAAGAAGGCCAAGTCACAGGCTTTGCATGCATGTCTGATAGTTGAGTTGGGTATGGGAGTATGCAAAGCCTGGCTAAAATGTCAGGCAACGAAAGCAGTTAACAGCAAACCAAATGTGAAACGAGAATTTCTAGTAATAGGAGGAAAATACTCTGATAGAGAATATTAGTGTTCTAGGGAAAACAAAATTGTATTCCTTTCTTCTAAAAAAAATACGAGAAGAAAAGAGAGGTTCTAGCGATAGGAGGAAAATACTTTGTTAAAAACTAATTTTCTTCTAGAGACCAACATTTTTATACCTCGTTTGTAACAAATGCAAATTTTTTAAATATTCAGAACAAAGCAAAATATCTTTAAAATAAAACAAAAACATTTTTATTGCAAGACCAGTTAATTTGAATTTTTGAATTAATTGTTTTGCTTAAAAATTGTCTTATCAAAAAACCAAAGGGTATTCAAACTAGAGAAATTACATCTTGGTATTCAATTAAATTATTTGTCTTTTTATAAAAATATTTAAGACGAATATTTATGCATTTATTTATTGAAAAGAATTGTAAGGAAAAAAGAACCAAATTTGTGAGTATTTTAAAGAAACTCGCTGTAAAAATTTAAACTTACTTACTTACTGCAAGAACGCAGTCCGATATAGGAATGCAATCATTAATGGAAATTTTTAGTTTAGGGCTTCTGGTGGGTGGAAGATCCACTATCTCGTGAAGAACGGGGAAGGTGGGTGGAGTAACCCTAGGAAGACTGTTAGAGTCAATAGATTTTATTTTAAATTGTTATATAGAAATAAATATTAGGCAGACGGCTTAAAGCCATGCTATATATATATCAGTTCCTTTTATGTAAAAATATCTTATAGTCTGTGTATATGAAAGAAATATTTATAATAATAAAGAACTACTACTACTACTACTTACTGCAAGCACCTTAACTATTTTTAAATGCTTTGATCTCGCTTTTGTTTTATTTTTCTAATCCAAACACAAAGAGCAGGAGGAGAAGCCTTTCCATTCCAACTGCCATAGTCAACAGCTGCCGTTGCTTGTTTGGAATTCTCATATATCCACAACCACGTTTAGAAGCCACCAACTCCCACCATCACATCTCACAAGGTGTGTGTGTGTGTGTGCCGGAAAGCCACCACTTGAGGCTGAGGGAGTATGCCAGATACTTCTATATGTATACTCGCATATATATCTGGCATATTCCAGCAAAAACAAAAATTTCGAGCGTTGAAAAAATAAAGTGAAAATGTTTTAACGCTTCGCCGCATAATGACAACAAACAAATCGCTTCATTTAACAAATAATAGCTGCCAGCAGCGATGCTAAAGAACAAACAACAGCAACAACAACAACAATGTCGAATAACAACGTTGTTGTCAGTAAAAACAATTTACGGCACAAAGAATTTTCAACTGAAAAAATAATCGCTTATTGAACACGTCGCAGTTGCCGGCAAAGACACACGGCAATGTGCCACGCCCCTGGCAAACGCCCACGCCCACATGCAAGCCAAGTGGAAAGCCAAGTGCCACTTGTTGTTGTTGTTGTGAGATTGGAGATTGGACTGTGCCACAGATCACACGAGCGTGCATATTTGGCAATTAGAAATGGATGCCAAAGCTGACAAGGCACAAAGGTACAATACAACAGGTGTGTCTAGGCCCATTAATTTACCCCCTGACGCACAAGGGGGCGTGTATCGGGTGCAGGGAACGCATCAACATTTTGCTGCAACTCCAACTACAAACTACAACTACAAGCTGGTCTTAATTAACGGCGAGGCGAGCTTACAATAGGCCAGGCCGTAATTATCAAGATAATAACCACAATTCATTTATGAGGAATGGCCACAGAGCACGGAATGGCGGAATGAATGGCTAGGTGGGTCCAAGTATCGCAGGGCGACTAGAAGGTGGGGCCCTTGGCCCATGTTCTGCCAATTATCCAATTGTTCTATGAGAAACTATAGCTATCATTATAATCGTCATTAAATTATCTGTTTATTTTATATAAATTTTATACACATTATCTTAGAAAGCGCCATCTGAAAAAGTTTCATTGGTGAAAGAAGAAAAAAAAGCGCATTTTTTGTGAAAATATTAGACTGAAAAATTTAGAATTTTTCAAAAAATAAAACTTTGACACAGATACAAATTAGAGGTGAAACAATGATGAAATGGACATTCCGCAAGGAAATCGGTTACGTTTTTAGAGAGTTATGACAGATTGCAGTTTTTAAAAGAGTGTCAAGGTGCAGTACGAAAGTTAGTAATATAAATGCTAACCATACCTGTTAAATAATGATTAGTAATCATAATCATTAGTAATTAGATTATTTTTGTTTAAAAGTCAAGTAATGATTAAATTACGATTATTTTCGGCTTTTCCCAATTATTTAATGATTATGATTACAAAAAATCAAAAAAAAATCTAAAATTATTACAATTATTCAAAAATAAATAAATAAATAAATCAAATTAATCAAAAGTAATCTTTTTCAGTATTTTGAATTATTTTTTAGTTTTTATATGATAATTTCTGATTATTTTCGATTTTTTTAGATTATTTATGACTATTTGGTAAAAATAAACAAAATTTTTGACAATCAAAGCAGTCACGAAAAACGATGTAAGTAACTTAATCAGGGACCGTAATCATTATAAGTTATATTATAAAAATTACATCATAATGATTATATTTTAATTTTTAATTTTTTCCTTAATGATGATCATTATTTTTGAGTAATATCATAAAACTCAAAAATAATCATTATAAATGAGTTTTATTTTTTTCGCTTAAAATAAAACTCAAAAGTAATTTACGGCTTCTGTGATTAAGATTTTTACCAATATTATTTTATATCCCTATAAAGGGACACCATATCTACCTCCCAGCATAATTTATTTTTTTATCGAAGTACGGTAACCCATTCAAACTTGCATCAAAACATGAAAAACATCGAAAAATGTATAATCAGTGTTAAAGCACTAAACGACGATTTCGCGATCCGTTTCTATTTCAAGAAATTCGTCAAAATTAAAGCTATTTTTGGGCCAAACAAATTTTTTTTCCTTGAACCTGTTTTTTTTATTAACAGAAAATATACAACTTATTTTATTTAACCTGTATTAAAATTGTATTAAAATATGTTTTATATTTTCTGCTTTTAAAAAATACAGGTTCAAGGACGATAAACATTTCCTTTAAGGCAAAATTATATTAAATTCTAACTAAGTTTTTAGGATATAATCGAGTCGCAAAATCGTCGTTCCAAGGATGAAAATTATGTTAAAAGGACATTTCGTCTTTTGGTTCTGTGGAATTTTAAAAGTCCTGGTCCTAACAACAGTATTGACACCAAGTTTGTCGGGATCAGACTATAAAAACCCAAGATATAAATGTTCAAAAACTTTATTTTTCAACTCAAAAGCGCGGACCAGGAAATCATTTTAGAACTATGGTTTCTTCGTGAAAACATCTTAGAATTGACCACAGATTACGAAAATGGGTTACCATTTTTTCAATTTTTCGGACCCATACAAATCGATTCATTCTATTATACATTTTTCGATGTTTTTTCATGTTTTGATGCAATTTTGAATGGGTTACCGTACTCCGATAAAAAATAAATTATGCTTGGAGGTAGATATGGTGTCCCTTTATAGGGATATAAAATAATATTGGTAAAAATCTTAACACAAAAGCCGTGAATTACTTTTGAGTTTTATTTTAAGCGAAAAAAATAAAACTCATTTATAATGATTATTTTTGAGTTTTATAATATTACTCAAAAATAATGATTACCATTAAGTAAAAAAGTAAAAATCATAAAAATATAAAAATCATGGTGGAAATACAGAGATTGTAAAAAACTAAACATTTTGGTGCAAACCATTATTTTCTAGGTCTTTTATAAGTGTCTGATTTTTTTATTTAAAAAAAAATAAATAATCATTATTTGCAGTCCCTGAACTTAATACATCGTCAAAAAATAAGCGAAGTTAAGTACTTGAAAATTGCATCCGCCAAAACCGAATTGTCAATTAAATCGATGCAATTTGCATCTCTACTATGTACTTTACAATTTGCACAGGATTTATTAACAACTATTTGTGGATATTAACCTTATTATGTTATTTGAAACTTTGTAATCAATATGAATCTATAAACATTTTAATATTACTTCTTGCTGCTCGCTGAAAAGCGGAAATCTTTGCCGGAATTCTGAAACAACTTGAACATATTTCATAAGTGCAAAAACCTTGACATGCTACTGCCTACTACCATGTTACCCACAACTTCTTCCCAATTTCATAGGTGAGCTGTCCGAAATGGTTGAAGCAAGCAAATTGAACTTGAAGCAAACATGCAACTTCCTTCCTAACCAGGCTGTTCTTGGGCTTATCCTTGGTCCTTAGCTCAGCCAGAATGGCATGCAAAGTTGCCATTTTAGTAGCGGACTGCATAGACATTTTAAGGCTAATTAAATCCACAACAAGAGCCAAAATACAAATACAAAAAAAAAGAAGTAGAGGGAAGAATGCTAAGCACTTTCCGGCATTGACATTTTTTCCAGTAAGCTGCAAATATTGCGCACACGTCCGCCAGCCGAGCAGAAACAACGAGTTAAGTAGCACGGCGTTCAGATTTATGTAATGTCGAGTGGTTTCTCTATTTTTTTAAGACAATTAACAAGAGAAAAAATGTTAGTATGGCAGGAAGCGGCTGTCCGCGATATTTATGACATTTTAAAGGCTGTCATCCGGCTAACAACGTGAGTCCTTGTCTTAAAGACGCTCGAGAGTATTCCGCCAAAACGTCCAAACGCCCAACGACACCAATTAAAAATGCAGCTTTGGCTTATCGCACGCGCACCCTTGAGTTTTCTTTGGTTACAAAGTTTTACAGAATTTCCACGCCCCTCCCGTGCAAAAAAGGTAAAGGTGTTGAAACTTTGGCGGAACTTTGCGCCACAGGATACACAGGATACACGCTATCCTTCCACTCCAGAGGCGGCTTTAATCCGGCTTGCTTGCTTTATTGCGCTGATAAGAAATTAATGTGCTTGAATTTATTGGCGCGAGCTGCTTTGGCAATTAGCAAGCTAATCAAATAAGCCGCAGATAATTGTGGCTCAGAAGATTCTCTCCCCACTCCGGTACAGCCTCCGCACCCAATTGTACACTAATAAACTCATCTCCACCAGGGAGAAAAAGTGCAGGAATATTATCAAATACAGCTTCAGAAGGACTCCGACGAAATTGGTCGACTGAAGCACCGCCGGAGTCGCTAACGTGGCCAAAATGTACTTGACGTTAATCCAAAAACTATTGATACAGTGCATCAGAAAAGGCATCATATACATCCAGCTTAAGTTGTATCGCACCGCAATATTTCCCTTTTGCAGTGACCGGGACTTCGATCGTAAGGCCCATATGGCGGATATAGTATAGACATTGGCCTGAAACAATGCTGACCATAAGTTTGGAATCTTGACCCCCAACACGACTTTGTTCGCTGGCGTTACTAACGGTACCGAATACGAGAACATCTTAAATCGCAAAGATAGGCCCCAACAGGCACTCAGCAACATGAAATAGGTTTTTAGTAGCTTCATATTCGAAAACAGTAACACAGACCGATCAATAGATTTATATAATAAACAACTTTTTTATCTTTTGACTAAGTTTTCGGATGAATCTGAAATTAAGATTGCAAGTATCTCAGAGTTTGCTGTGAAATAAAAACAATTGTTCTGATGAATGAAGTGTATTATTAAAACACAAATAAATAAAAATTAAAATATGCATAGAAAGAGAAGAACTTTTTTATCAACAGAAAATCATAAAGCACTTCAAATTAACCAGACTTTAGATATGTTATGTATTATTTATGAATTCTCGGCAAGTGTAAGACTTATGACAAAGTTATATATAACGAAAATAATCGTTAATAAGATCTTTAATTTGTTATATAATATAATAAATAATATATTAATATAATAAATATCTGTTGAAAAATTTGTGATTATATAATGATTACGATTACAAAAAATCAGAAATAATTTAAAATTTTAAAATTATTCAGAAATAATCAGAAAAAATCAAAAATAATCTAAGATAATATTTCTGACTATTTCGGATTATTTTTGATTTTTTCTTCTGAATTTTTTGGCTACGTTGATTGTCAAAATTGAAAATAATTTTATTTTTACTAAATAGTCATAAGTAATCAGAAATAATCAAAAATAATCAGAAATAATCAGGAAAAATCAAAAATAATCCGAATACTCAAAAAGATTATTTTTGATTATTTTTGATTTTTTCTGATTATTTTTGTTTTTTTCTAATCGTAATCATTTAATAATTGGGAAAAACCGAAAATAATCGTAATTTAATCAATAGTTCAACTTTTAAACAGAAATAATCTAATTACTAATTATTATGATTACTAATTATTATTTAACAGATATGCTTAAAAGTAGTCAATACTGAATTGGGACTACATTTCAGCTTAAAAAAATAAGTTCTTGAAGAAGTTTCCCCAAAAAAATAACGATTTTATTAACAAACATTCCTAAATCATTTCAGGCATTGCATTCCTTAGATGTGATATGTTCTTAGGATTTCTCAGCGGAAGCCATTCAGCTTCTTTAGCTTCTTCGGTTGCTGCTCCTTGGGGTACAGGACATTCGAAAGACGCTTTGAAGCGGCTTCTCTGAAGTCGCTCAAGTTGCCACATCAAAAATCCTCACACCGTCGAGTTGGTTAATAAAACACACGTTGGCGCACCTCATGCGGTGACAACGGTAACAACCACAACAACCACAACAACATAAAAAGAACTACAACGGCTGCTGGGGACAAAATATGACCAAAAGCTGAAAGTCCTTTAAGCACTCGCCACAGGACAGGACAGGACAAGACAAGCCAGGACAACGCTTTGGGGGCATCAAAAGGCCTAAACAAAAATTCGCACTAATGCCGGCGACAAGTCAAAAAGTGAAGGCTGAAATCTCCGTTTGCCAGTTTTACCAGTTTGCCAGTTTTCCCGCTGAATTTATGTGCTCCGGGGCGTTACCTTCATTATGCAATGACCTACAATGAAATGGGCTGCCGTTGCACAAAATTTATGTGCAAAGTTGGGAGACAGCCTAAGTACCGAGGGGCTTGGCCAGACATGCTCAAGTAACTTGGCTAGTACAAGTGGTCTTTGTCAAGTCATATCGTAGTAACAACTTTCCCACTGTGCCTGATAAAAAACTAAAAAAAAAAAAACAGTTGAATTGGTTTAGATATTCAATGAGCCCAGCGATAACGACGTGTAATCTGCTAACAATTAACGCGGCCCAAATGAAAGACAGTCTATAGTTGGACGTTGAATTGATAGGTATGAATTTGAAGCTAGTGCTGCTCTTGGCCGCTTTTGGCCTGGCCAAGGGATTGACAGAGGTGCGTTATGACAATTACAAGGTTTACAATGTGCAAATTGAGGATGCAAAGCAATTGGAGCTGTTAAATGAGCAGGAAAAGACACTGCAGGTAAGATGATCCATGATAGAAACCACTTTTGTTAAGTTCACACATCCTGTGATCCTTTGCAGTTGAGCAGTTGGCGGGAGGCGCGTCACTTGGGCGAATCCTCGGACATTATGTTGCCGCCTCAAAGTCAGCAGGATTTTGAGAATCTCCTGAACATCAATCACTTCAACTACAGCATCAAGATTGACAATGTGCAGTCGCTGATCGATGCACAACGTCCACGTCAGCGCACTGGTCACATGGAGTGGACGCAGTTCCACACGCTGGACGAGATCTACGCCTGGCTGGATCTGATTGAGTCGCGTTATCCTGACATAGTGACGCCCTTCACAATCGGCAAATCCCACGAAGGACGTCCCATACGTGGCATTAAAATCTCCTACAAGAAGGGCAACAAAGCCGTCTTCATCGAGTCCAACATTCATGCCCGGGAATGGATCACGTCCGCAACCATCACATATTTCATCGATGAGCTGCTCGTGCCCCGGAATCCGGGAGTCAGAGACATTGCCCAGAATGTCGACTGGTACATAATTCCCGTACTCAATGTGGATGGTTTCGTCTACTCACACGACGTGGTAAGCTCCAATTATGACATTTAATATGACCAGTATATACCCAAATTTAGATTAGATTGTATCCGGATCACATGGGCACCGACAACTTTACAATGTGCCATTTTACCTTATCAGTTTATCAATTTCTGTGTAATTTTCAGCAAACATCAAATTGCTACTATTTATTGTTGTTTATTATTGTTCTTTAGGAACGTCTGTGGCGCAAGTCGCGTTTGCCCTCTGACCCCAGCGGGAAGTGCATTGGAACTGATTTGAATCGCAACTTCGACTATCGCTGGATGAGTAAGTTTAGAATTTAGATCTGTTCAGTTATTTGCCTCAAACTTGTAATTTAAATTCAAACAGTAAATCGAGTATAGTATCGCAATCTAAAAATCGACATAACATAAACCAAGTTGTCAATATATCGCCAAAGTAAGCCGTCAAAAACAAAATAAACGCGAAAATTTTTACAGATTTTTGACCGAAAGTCGATCATGGCTTTACTTCTAAATTTATTCCGTATTATTTTAAAATTTCAGTAATTTTGTTCAAATAATTTTTTAACACAAAATATTAGTTTTTCGAAAATTTTAAATTTAAAATTTCTAGTTTTGACATTTAATCAACTTCTAATAATTAACTGAACCTAATTCCGAAAAAAAACTACGATAAACACACTTCAAAATCGATTGCTGGTCAACAAAAATATCGAGTTTTATACTCGAAAATCGCTTCTGGGAAAACCTAGTTGTCGATTTTAATTTAAAAAATCATCACTTATATGAATTTTCTTTAAATTTCCAGTGATTGGAGCCTCAGACGATCCATGCTCTCAAACTTATGCTGGTCCTTCTGCTGAATCCGATCCGGAGATCCATCAGCTGACCAGTTATATAAACAACTCGATACCCGATGGTACCATCAAAATCTATATATCCCTGCACTCCTATGGCCAATATGTGCTCTCGCCTTGGGGTCACACGGCGGACGAGTTTCCCGAGCACTATCCTCAGATGATGGGTGTGGCCAAGGGATTTGCCGATGCGCTCGTAAGACGCTATGGTACCGTCTTTACCTATGGCTCAAGTGCTACAACACTCTGTAAGCTCTATCAAAATTATCTTTAAGTATTTTCAGTTGCTTGAATTTTTTTAAATTGATGTTTTTTAGATGCCGTCTCTGGGTCTGGCAAGGAATGGGCCTATGGTGTGAAGAACATCACCATACCATATACCATAGAGCTGAGAGATAAGGGCGAATTGGGTTTCCTACTGCCACCGGAGGATATAATACCTGTGGCACGTGAGGTGACCGAGGGATTTGTGGGCATGATAACGGCTGCCCGCGGAATTGGTGTACTCTAAGCAGCTTAGCACTCAATAAAGACAAACCCCCCCCTAATAAAAAGGAACCAAACACACACATACAAAACAGCCCCCATTGAGTGCTGACAAACGCCAGACGGCGCCACTGTGCGCTGACTGAGCTTTTGCTCCGCCCCAAAAACGAGCAGCGCAGCCGAAGCTTCCAATCAGCGACGACGAAAACTGGGAAACGAAACGAATTGTGCCGAGTTTTTTTTGTTTTTTGTTTTGGTGATAAGGAAGAGCAGCTAACGGTTCGCTTGCATTCTTCCTTCTTTTATTTTTTGCTGCCTTTGTTGTTGTATTTGATTTGTTTTGTTTTGTTTTTTCTGTTTTGGTCGCCAAGTCTCCGCCTATTTTCAACGCGCGCGCAGCATCCTGACAAGGAGGCAACTGGATGGAAAGCTTCAGCATGCATCCTACACATAACTGTGTGTGTGGACATATGGGTGGAGGGAGGGTAGGCGAGTGAAAGAGGGGGGAGAGGGGGAACTCCTACTCGTATGCGCGTTAGCAAACAAAAATAAACGCAACGAATGAGAAACGGCCAAGGAAAATTTCAGTTGCCACAACATGGCGTCCATCTGCCTTAGGTATATAGATTTATATACATATCCATGTATTACATATGTATGTAGTCTCATATAACGCTGTGTCTATTATTATGGCCATTGTTGTTGCCTTGCACTTATTTTTTTCAATTTGTCTAATGAAATTGCGTTTTCCACTTGCAAAAAAAATAAAAAAAATAAAACTAAAAAGAATGAATGGAAAAAGTCTTGGAAAATTCGAGAAAATATAACGTTGACACTTTTAGCCATGCCATGCATTGCACATACATATATACATACACTCTATATGTGTGTGTGTGTGTGTGTTTGCTTATTTTTTACTCACTGCTCATTCTGCATATAAATTGAAATTTACGAGTCTTTTCTCGCTTTACTTCTTCTTCTTCTTGCTGCTGCTGCTGCTGCTGTTGTCAGTTGCACCTTTATGACAATTTTCCTTGCTGCCACTTTTCTATTTTGCTTCTTTTCATTTTTATTTTTTTCAACATTTTCCTTGTATGTGCTGCGCATATTGCGGTGATGAATTTTTCTCTTTGAGTTATGCAAGGATCACAGGAGCGGGGAGTGGGCAGAAAGGCGGAGAGGGAGAGGTAAGACAGCAGCAATAAAAACTTACTTAGCCAAATTGCAGTAAAGCAAATGAAGAACATGAAATTTGCCTAATAAAACTTCCACCAAGGATAATCACAAATCCACACCAAATTGATCTTAAGTTATTTAAATATTAAATATAAAAACATTAACTTTAAGCTTAAATAGTTCTGGGAATAAAATCGAACTGAATATGTAATAAATGCTGAATATCTATAGTTCTAGCGAAGATATGCTTGTACTATAAAATTAAGAATATTGTATTAAAAAATACATATTTTTAGGAAAAAGTTACTTAAATTTTTTTTCTGATCCTTATACAATCAAAATTGATCAGAAAAATCAAAGTTTTGCTGAGCTTAACTGTAAAAAAACACTCTTAGAAAAAATATTATTAATAATAAATCTTTTAAGCGTAACTAAAACGCATAAACAATTAAGGAGATGAAAAACTTGTATGTTAAAAAAAAATTAGATCCGACTGTCTATCAGAATCAATTATAATTGACTAAAGAAAGGAACCTAGATATCTGTGGCTCATATTTTCAATGTTTAGTTAAGATCTCAGTCAACAATCTGATTACAAAATATCTAACAGTTCAAATATAACGAGGCCTTAGTTCCTTTAAGCAACTAAACAAATTTATAAAAATATATCTAAATATTTAATCTTTAATAAGTAAATATAGTTCTATGAATATCAAAAAAAAATCTTAATACAATAATAAATATTTATTCTCAGGATATTAAAGTTTTAATTCCCCTGAGCTTTTTTCCGGTCAAAGCCTTCATTCATTCATTAGTCGACTCGTTGCGTTCTCTTTTGTGGGCAGCAATTATGTATAGAAATCAGAAATGCCGTTCACTCTAATTTGATAATTCAATTCTGCAATCAATTGCGATGACAGCCAATCAAAAATCAAATCAAATGCGTTGCCAATGCTTTACACATGGCCAAGCCCCAAAGTCCCAAGACCGAAAAACCGAAATGGCTTTAATTGCTGCCAAGGCAATAAACTTCAACGCCAATTGACGCTTGACACTTGAGCGCTGAGAACTGAGAGCTGGGAGACAGCTGGCTTAAGCTTGGACTGGGATTGGAACTAAGACTGAGATCGCGACAGACATAGAGACAGTGTCTCTCTCCAGCGAAAGTATGACGACAATGAGGACTTGGCTGATATATTCCCAGCGCGCGTCATGAAGCTGCGGCGTCTGCGCCTTTTTAGGACGCCTGGCAATGAGAATTGACCAGATCCAGAGTTGGAGCCAGAGAAAGACGCATAGTGCACCTAAGTAAGGCTGGAGATGGAGCTGAGGTTGGCGCTCGAGAGGAGCTCATGGTACGCCTACCCAGAGTTATGACAGGCCACAGAGTTAAATCCTTAAAAGGCAAAAGGTGCGTCCGTTTATGGACTGACGACAAAGACAACGACGATGGCGTGTTGACAATGATGTGGATGATTGGTGTTTTCTGCCGTTTCATAAGAACTAAGTTTACTCCATTCCCGACCCCATTCCCCACACGTTTACCATTTCCCGTGAATCAGTAGAGTAAAGCAGAGAGAGAGAGAGTTGAGAATTGCAGTCGCCGTTTTGCCATATACGAACCGCGGAGACATTCGTCTAGACGGGCTGGAAAAAATCACAGCAGAATCATTGAGCAATGCCAAGTTTGGCATCGGCTACTCAATGATTGCCATGAATGAAAACCCACAAAGCCCACGGCCAACAAGCAATTAGTATGCGCAGATTGTGATCACTCGGAAGTAATGCTAATTCTTACTTCTTTTTTTTTCTTAAGACGAGTATCTTTCTTCGCCTGTTCTCCGCTGTTAGCCATGGCCTTTCACTTGGCAGCAGCTGAGTTACTGTTTTTCTTTTATTCTCTAAAACCTCCTAAAATGGTCTGATGCGGCGGCCCAGGAGATGTCATTAACATTAGAGAGCAGGTGAATGAATGCAGCTGACAGGCGACAGTTGTGCAGACTCTGACTCCAACTTCAACTCAGGGATCAGGAATAGAGCAGAATGGCAACTCCATTATGCAGTCAAAGGCAGCTTGTTCTATGCCATTAAGAGCGTTAACAGTGAGCATTAGTATCCTGGGCGCAACACCTGACGCAGTCACAACAACAACGACCAGGTCAACTTCAGACAGACAAAGGCATGCAAATTCACGAAGCGAGGAAAGGGAGAAAGCTGAAGGCTGGAGGCATTGCTTGTAGCTGAAATAAGTAAGAAAACAACTTTTACGCTAAGCAGATGAACAACATTTGCATACAGAGCCTGCGATGTCCTGTGCTCTCCTGTTCTCCACCGTTCTCTCCATTTTCTGTCCTGTTCCTGGCAGCGAAATCAAAAGCTTTTTAAAGGATATTTCATATAATTTCACGCTTAAAAGACAGCAAACGTCCAGGACGTTGCAGGTTGTTTGTTCAGCGGCCAAGGAAATTGGAAAAAAGCGCCGGAAAATGCCGGGCTGAAAAACACTCGAGACTGGAGACTGAAGACCGAGGCCAAGACCCCGTCAAGAGCAGCCGTCGCTTTACCCACGTGCCAAGCAGCTTAAAAAATACGACAGCAGGCGTCGTGCTCGTCCTGCTCGTCCTTTATCCTGGCTTGTGCCCCGTGTTGTTGTGGGCAAATTTGCATGCGCCTTTTAAATCAATTATTGTTAAATATTTATTTCTTGACAGTCCATTTTAGAGGGGTTCGACTGTTGCAGGGCATATTATCCTAACATAAATTACATGATTGATTTCATTCGAGCACAGCACGAAAGAATAGTAGCAGAGCAAGGACTCGCTTCAAGGAGCAGGACAGCACACACACAATGCGTAAGCACAAGAGAAAACAATGGGGCAAAAGTAAACAAAATGTAAATGCAAAGAAATGCTTCTTTCTTTGGCTTGGCTTGGCTTTGGCTTTGGGCCTTGATTAAAAAGCTTCGGAATTAGCATATCATTTGCTGCACTGCGAGTATTCATATTCCTATCTGGAGCAAGTATCCATAAATACGTAGGGGTATGTGATTGGATGTTAGGGGTACTCATGCATGATAGCGACATGATACGCTATGAAAATGAAGGCGAAGACTTCCTCATCATTTAATATATTTAATCTTCTACAATTTAAATCACCCGTCATTGAATAAAAAACTAACCGAAAAGAATAACAAACTGTTAATCCTGTAGAAAAAAAATATAAAAAAAAAAAAATATATTAATATTTCTAATTATAACAATTTCTAAAATTATATCTTTTGAATAAAATCCAGCTAAAAATGGTATCCCACATAAAGCTAAATTTGAAACATTAAAACATGCTGATGTCAAAGGCATTTGACAGCTCTGATGAAAAATTAAAAAATTTAAAATATTTTTAATGCATTGGCAGATTTTACACGTTTCCTTTTTTAATGGATATAAAAATGTCAATGTCAATGTTCAAATCAACTAGAAATTTTAACTGGAAGAATTCTAAAGTTATGAAACAATAAAGAGAGTCAATTTAAATCTTACTAATGATTAAAAAATCTTTTGAAAAATGTTAGATAGTCTGTTCCCAGTTATGAGTTACATTTGTAGTACATAATTCGTCAGTGTGTTCAAAATAAACTATAAACTATAAATATTCCAACTTGAATAAATCCATTAGAAATTTTGGCAAAAAAAAATAAGATCATTATGGAATTATTAAACAAAATTATCTATTTAAGTAATAATAATATTTACTTAGTAGTAAAACATATTTACATTTTAAAATTGTTTATAAATCTTATCAAGAGGTTCGCTTTACTTTTTCAAGCGTTTCTGTCTATAGTTTGCCCTTATCAATTAATTCTATACACTTAAACTTTTATTTATTTAAGTTTATATAATATTATCTTTATTTCTTTGTTGTTGTTTTTATAGACATTTCAGTTAGTATGGGATCTGGGATATGGGATCTCGGCCTGCGCATCTTTGGGGCAATGTGCAGCGCTGTGTGTTTTGCTCAGTGGCGCGTTGACATCGCCATCAAAATGCTTTGACGTGGTTTTTGATTGACAGGAAACTCATAAATAATTCATGTCATTAAATCATGTTACATTTTTTTTTTGTTCAGCTTTCTGCTTCATCTTCTTCTGCAGTCGCATCTCCAGCATCTTCAGCTCCCCCACTGACGCTCCGAGTCGAGGTCGGGGCCGCGCCATTGAAACGAGTTTCCTTGGCCAACAACTGCGAAGAGGGGACTAAAAGTGGAACTGGGAGTAGGAGTTGGAGTCGGAGTCGGAGCTACGAGTGCTGGACATTTAGTCAGAGAGAGAGGCCTAGCAATTAAATGTGAAAACAGTTTCGTTCCATTGCCCACAGTCGTCCAGAGTCGCCCCATCGATGCATGTGCTCGTAACTGTAACTCAATTCACTCAGCACTCACATTTTTTAATATTTCTTGCTGAAAAACTTGAAGGAAATAAGTTTTCAATGAATATAATTATGCAAAGCAGGCGAGAAGAAGGACACATTGCCAGGACACCAAGCTCGCTGGGTGGGCGCATGACGGACCTTTCAGAGGCCCCCAAAAATGAAAAAGAAAAACGCATTAAAATTACCAGAAATGACGAAGATGTCCCCAACAAAAAATGGAGAAAAGGAAATGGCGATATGAAAGCAGCTTGGGCATATTTAAATAATTTTCCTCCACTCTGTCATAATATTTTCATATTATTGCTTGTTTTAATTCCTTGTTTCACGATTTCATATTCTATTTTTCTTTCTCTTTTATCTACGCATTTTCTCTGTCATTTTCTTTGCATTTGCTGTCAATTGTCCTTCAGCTGGGAAAGTCTAAAAGACGGCTAAAAAAAAAAGAAAAGTTTTTAATTTTTATCAAAGATTTTTGGGCGCAGTTTTTAATGAAATTTCTGGCATTGGTCTGCCAAAGGATTTTCCCGTTTGCCGCGCATAATTTGCATAAATTGCGACTCTCTCTCTCACTCTCTCTCTTTCTGTCTCCCTCTGAGCTGGGAGCAGGAGCTGCAATTTTTAATTTGTGATTTTCTAGCGAGTGTCCTTAAGGAAGTTTGACGACAACTTTTTCAGTTGCGGTTTTAATTAAAGTAATTTATGAGCTTGTTGCAGCTCCTGTTGCCGGTTTTTTCCCCCTGCTGCTGTTGCTGGTTACTTTAAGCTGGCAAATCATTTTAATTGCTTTGCAATTTTTCGCAGCATCAGCAGCAGCCACGCCCTCTAAAGACCATCTTCAGCCTACTTCTTTTATTTGTGCCTTGTTGCTGTTGCTGTTGTTGTCGATGGTGTGCGGCGATAATAATTACACGTCACGCTGCCACGCAATCAAAACATTATTTGTGCAAAATCACGGAACTGAACTGAAGCGGAAGTGATGAAGGACTTCAGGACTTATTGGCTGCACGCGTTCTCGTTGATGCCGACGCCGACGACGACAACACCAACAAAAAAGTTTAAAAAAATTGTATCCTCGACCGCACCCCATTCAAATTAAAGTCAGCGCCCAAGTCAGAGCCAGAGCCAAAGCCTGATCCTCGTTGTCCCAGGGGCCGCCACTTCGCGCGTGTTAAATTCAACGCAACGCAACGCGTGCGGTCACGTGGCGGGCGGGCGAGCGTACGGCACGCCCACTTTCATGATAGTCGCAATCGTTTTGCTGAGATTTTAACAAAACAGCGACATCGAACATCAACAACGGTGATTTCTGGCCAGCAGCAAAACCAATCAGCAAACAGGGACAAAACGGAGAGCGGAAAAGCAACGAGTAACAACGGAAAATCGTTGAAATTTATGCAAATTATTGTCAATTTTGGAAACATGGGGATTCCCAGTAAAAGCAGTGCGAAAATTTGCCTAAATGCTTTATAGTCAACTGAGAGAGAGACATGACGGCTGTCTGTCTGTCTATTGTCCTGCAGGGACACATCTCCAAACTGTTGCACGCCAACAATGTGACAGAAACATATGTTGCCACAATCAACGACAGCAAATCCCGTGCCCGCTCCCAGTCGACGAGGATGCAACCCTTTGACATCCCCACACAAAATTGTCGATACTCGTAGCAGAAATTTGGATTTGTGGTAGTCAATAAGGATAACTGAATCCTGCTCTTAACTGGTGAGAATACGCATAATTTCGTTACAAATCAAAACTATCTTTCAACTGGATTCTTATTATTACAGTTGAAAAACTATAATATAATATTACAAATTAATCTTCTGAATTATTACTATTGAAGAATATGTAAGAAAAAAATTAAATAGAACTCTTATTTTAAAAAAAAACCATAAAAATTGATTGCAAATATTTTTTTTAATTGTCTAAAAATATAACTCAATTTTGGGGGTTTCATATTTCATTAAATAACCCTATTATGAACTGTAAATAAATATAAGTTTTTTGAGCAAGTCTTTTCCATGGATTCTCAATAATATTTTTTTTTTTTTTTTTTTTTTTTATATGACGGGAAGTAATTTTATATTTGCGTTTCATTCCGAAGAATTTAAAAACACATGCTTGACTATATTGACGGGGGGAATCGAACTCAGTTATTTTTCAAACTGGAAGTTCTACTTATGTGATAGGTCGGCGACTCTAACCACTGAGCTACTGGACCAAAAAAATAAAAAAATAAAAAAATAAAAAAAATAAACATTTATTCCACATAGTTTCAAATTTTAAAACTTTAGTTCTATGTATTCGAAAATGTCCTTTTTTATATATCGATAGGATAACATGGAAATTTTGTTCTCATGTCAGAGCCAGATCAATGTTAAGATATTGCTTCGCATTTGTTGTATATTACTTTCCGTTTGCCGTTATCAATATCATATTTTTTCCCACCATTCAGGACATCCCCTCGGAACTAACCCACCCCCTGTTAGGATGGGCGACACACGTCCGTGGCAATAAAAGCGCAAACGTTTCAATTCCGTTGCGGCTGACAAATGCACAAGAATTGCGAATGTTTCTGCCCCAAAAATATTACAATGATAAAAAATACGAGCGAAAAGAAAAACCCCGCAGCAAAACTTTATCTCGATGATGTCGAGTGTTTTGATTTGTAACGTTTCTCACTTCATTATTATGCAATAAATTCACATGGCCAGCTCGCATAATGGCATCCACAAACATGTCCCATATTTAACATACATATAATACATGCAAGGGGAGTTTTTCCAAAATATAGGGGGTAATTCTTGGCAATGGGCGGCAGCGGAAGTAGAGCGTCGCACTGGACGCTGAAACTGTGAAAAGTAATGAGGCATAGCATGACAGCGGAAGATTTTTTATCTCTCCATAAGCTGCGATTTTCGCAATAGTTTCTGAATCTGCTCTCTCGAAAGCTTTAAGTAGCTGGTTGTAAAATAAACTGATGTAAACTTATTTTCATATTGTGCTGCCAACCACCTTCAAAAACTTTCGAAAGCTCTTGCAAGCTTTTGTACATTTCTAAATGCAAAGCTTTAGCACGTACAAAGGGCGTAATTCGGATGAGCTTTAAGCTGTGGAGTACTTTCACGGCATCTTTCATTCATAGGCATGCTTTGTGGCGTTCAAAGCTCTAAAGAAAACAAACCCCCACCCGAAAATATGCTAAAGCACAAATTCCGAAAGCAGTGCCCAAAACCTACCCTATATGAAGTGAGAGTAACGCTGAGCATAAAAGCTCTCACGATGTTTTCTCGCATGTGTTGGTATGTAAGCTGCGCTCCGCTCTTCTCGGAAGTGGTCGCTGCTCTCTCTCTCTCTCTCAGCGCGTCGGACGCGCCGAATGAGAAAAGCACAAAAGTGCTGTGTGACACAAAGAGGAGTGTCAGGCAGCATAAATTTCAGCATACAAAATTCCACACAGAAGCGTCGCGTCGCAGCTAAAACTTTTTCGGCGAGTTTTCCGCAGAAAATCCATAAAAATGAAAGAACCGAGTGTAAATACTAAATGAAAACTGATGCGCAAAGTTCCTTTAGTCTTAGAATAAATGTGTAAATAAAAGTAAGCCGTAAATGCTGCACGGCAACTGTGTGCCGCACAACAAATGATTCCGGAATCTCAATCTTGAAATCGAAATGTGGCCTCGGCCGAGTGAGTGTGTGTCCAAGTGGCGCTGCGTATAAATCAAACAAGTTTCTATAAAAACGCGCAGAAGAAAACGTCGAAACGGGCAAATAAAAAATGCCAATGGGAAACGAAAATCATAAATAAAACATAAATTATGTTTTTGGCAGCAGCAACCAAAATAATATTCCATATACAAAAAAAAAGAAACGCCGCGCAACAAACGAAAATACAGATATATTTTGATTTTTTTTTATAAATAGAAAAATCAATTTCGCACGCAGCGCGCACTCAGACACACACACACATACACACGTACACTTCAACGCATACAGGAGCAAGCAGCAGCAGCAAAAGACAGAGAGAGGCGGCGAGCGCTGGAGCTTGCTCTCTTTGCTCTCTAAACGATTGTTCGGCTGTTTGGCGCCTCGCTGCCTGCCTCATTCGACAGCCTGCTGCCTGCTGTATGTTTGTATATGCGGTGAATACATGTGTACGTGTGTCTATTATAAGCAAAACTGTGAACGAGAAAGAAAGAGGCTGTCGCTCTGCTTTGGTCAGCGCACTGGCTCCGCTATGTGAGAATATAATAGAATAAAATTCAAGTGTTTTTGTTGCATTATTTGTTGTGCTTATTATTTGTTATTTGTTTAAATTAGCAACAACAACAACAAGAATAACAACAAAGCACGCGAGTGTTGAAAGCTGCAAAACGCGCGCGTCTCCACAACGAAACAACAACAACAAGAACAACAGGGACAGCAACACACATAAAAACAACAACGAGAGAAATTACATAGATTGCAACCCTGGCCAAACCCTTTTATGGGTTTTTGCGCTGCCCTGTGCTGTGCTGTGCTGTTGTGTCCTGTGTCGTGCATGTTTACAAATTGACGCTGCAAATTGAATTTATAGCTCACAGAACGAAACAAGTGGTTGGCCAGCCAGTCAGTGGGAGTTGTTGTTGTTGTTGTTGGGTGGTTCCGTGTTGCCTTTTTGTGGGGTCGGCATGTCGATGGGTCGGTCGTTCATTCCAAGGTAAAAAGTTAATTTCCGCTACGTTTTAAAAGTTTTTGCCTTTATGTGTTTGGTTTTAACTGGAAGTAGTGGGTGGGCGGGCGTTTTACGCACAACGTCAACGAAAGCAACAACAACAACAATCGTTAATGTCGACAAATGAAATTCTCGAACAAGTGGCCAAAGCGGAATGTTCCATTCTTTCAGATGTTGTTGCTGTTTTTGTTGATTTCGAAATGTGCACAACAACAACAATAATAATATCAGCAACAGCAGCAGCAACAACAACTGCAGATCAAATAAATTAAATTTACACACATAGTTAAATTAGTGAAAATTGAATAAAACACAAGAAAGCAAACAAAAGCAGCATAGACGTGTGACAAAAACGTAAATAAAAGAGAGGTAAAGCAATCGTCGAAAGAGAGAGGGAGAGAGAGATAGAGACAGGTCGTCAGCAGACTACGCAGAACGTGTCGAGCAACAAATTAATAAAAAATTGAAAACATACAAAAACAACACAGAACGCCAACGTCAACGTCAGCGCCGCCGTCAACAACAGTCGCAGTCGCCGTCGCAGTCGCAGCAGCCGCACAGTCAGAAAATGGGCTGTGGACAGAGCAAAATACATTTATATCCCAGAAAATCGAAGAGTAAAGCAAATGGCAAGAAAGGAGGACATGGTAAGCAGGCAGTATTTTACAAAAGGAGTCTTCACTGTGTGTTGTCTCTGTTTGCCTTCGACACATATACATACCAATACATGCTTGTGCATACATACACATTGTAACAAAAGCTTACACGCATGACGACATCAATTTGCCTGCAGCTGTGTGTTTGAGTGAATGTATGCGTGTGTGTGTGTGTGTGTGTGTGTATAACCCACCTGTTTTCACAATGAGGACATCATTGATTAATATGTCAGCAGCGAGGCTTATGCCGTGCATTCGCCTGACAATACACGTAGACCTAGGCTTATAACCTGCAAACTTGCATACTATAAATATGCGGAGTGTATACACGGCATGCCTGTGTGTGTGTGACTGTATACATGTGCAAACTTAATACAGTTAGTCAAGTAATTTTTTTGACGAAGTAAAAATTTAAATACAAATTTATTTAAGATAAAATGATTTTACAAAAATATTTTAAAAACAATATAAAGAAATAAAATTTGCAGAAAATTTATTTTATTTGCAATATAAAATAAGAATATTTCAGCTTGTCAAAAAAATTACGTGACTTACTGTATATTAAAAATATGAAAAATAAAAGTGTTGCCGTAGCCTACATTTCAAACTTTTGGCTGTTCCCCGAGAGCCTTTTGGCCTTTTGTTGTTGTTGTTGCTTTTTGCAGCCTTTCTCTTCCATTTTCAGTCTGTTTCTGAGTATGTGTGTGTGTGTGTGTGTGCGTGTGTAATTAACTGCTAAAAGGCAACTTGTTGTTGCAGTGGGCGTAACTGTTGAGTGGGTGTGGCCCTTTGGGAGCCTTGCCTCTATTTATGTATGCGTGAATGTTTTGTGTGTGTGTGTGTGTGTAAATGTTTGAGCTGCGTTCAAAACGGGTTAACAAAAGTGTAGCATACACAAAGGCGCCATTGTACCATAAACGACCCAAATTCTATTGGCCTAAGCTTTGTCAGCCTCGCTTCTGCTTCTTGTTCTTCATCTTTTGGACCAGCTAGATTAATTATAAAGTTTTTCATTCATATTTTGTTGCGTATACCAAATTGGCATTAATATGCATAACTCGTTTTAATTAAATTCGAGAGAATTTGCGAGTACGAGTAAATTTTTAGAATTTTTAAGTTTCTAAATTAAATTTATTTCCAAATCAGAAATAAGTGAAAAGGAAGACAGGTGTTTGTTTTGTTATAATAATTTTGCCGACTATTGTGCTTTAATAGCCTGAGATATGTACATATATAAATGAAACTATCCAAATTCTGTAGATGATTAAAATTGGACACAAAAAATTATATAAAAAAATCAATTCAAAGCAAACATTCTTAAATATAGATCATTTTAAATTTATATTTAAAAAAATCACAATTTTTAAATTTGAATATAAAAGGGACGCAGTAAAATTTAATCTATAGCTTTAATTTTATATTTTACTTGAAAAATATACATATATCAAATAATACGTTACTATTTTTTGTTAACAATAAAATAAATAAAAATATTATTATTTAACAATTTTTAAGAGTTGTCAGATATCAACTTATGATAAATGATAGTGGTAAAAATCTATAAATGATATAAAAGCTTTTTGTCTCAATTCTGTAATTGTTGCTCTACTTTTCTACGACTTCTTCGAAACATTTCATGGCCAGCAACTAAACATTTTACAGCACTTTCAGCATTTTATTACTAAAGTTTGCTAGTTGCTTTCCAAACTTGCTGCTTAGTTACATTTCTTACATATGTTACAAGCTCCCCTCTCACTCTCCCTCTGTCTCTCTCTCCTTCTCTCACTCTGCAGCCGATTCAGATGCCGAGACGGACGAGGACGAAGGCCACATCGAGGATGCTGAGAAGGCGCAGCAACGTGAGCGCGAGAAGCATGACGAGAGCGAGGAGCAAAGCAATAAGGACATACAGGACACCGAGGAGGACGTGGCCGTGTCGCTGCTGCGTGCCAAGAACCTATCGCTGCTGCAGAGCCAGTAAGTAGTCACTCAATGTCGCTGTGTGCTCCACAGCACACCCCACACCCCCCTAACTCCATTCAACTAAAACTGCCTGCACCTTGCAGAGAAATCTCATCAAGCCAACAGAATTTCTTCCGCATGCTGGACAAGAAGATCGACGAGGTAAGCAAGCGAGGAATTAATCAATGGAAGGAGTACTTATTTAAAGTGTTCCTATTTTTTATTCAGGGTCCGGACTACGATTCGGCCAGTGAGACGGAAATTGCCTTGGAGGAGGCACGACTGAATGCACTGGTGCAGCATTGGGAGTCCGCCAGCCTCACCGCATCCATATGCTCCTCGGCCAGCCGCTCGCTGCAGACGACGCCCATCCGGCAGGTGGTGCAGGCGCCGCTCAAGGCGAGAGGGGCAGCTGGCGGGGTCAGTGGTCATCTGCTGCAGCCATCCGCCGCGGCATGCAATACGCTGCCTCCGACGGAGTATCTACCTCAACACGTCTTGGCGGGGCGACAGCAACAACAACAGCAGCAGCAGCAACAACAACAACAACAACAGCAGCTACAACAACAACAACAGCAAGCGGCAAATCTTTACCAGCAACAACAGCTCATTCTGTTACCTCAGCTCGATGCCAATCTTGTCAATACGTCCAATGCGAATGCAGCGGCGGCCGCACAGCTCGTCCAGCTGCAACAGCAGCAGCAGCAGCAACAACAGCAACTGGTCATGTACCAGCAACAACATCAACAGCAGCAGCAGCAACAACAACAACTGGCTGCCTACGGCGGTCATCTACTGACGCTGCCCGCTGGCTCCAAACCACAGAGCGTGAGCCCCAAGCGGTTGTTGTACGGCGCCGTGCCCGCACCGCCAGTCAGCGCTCCTGTGCAGTACATTGCCGCCAATTCGCCGCTGATGCAGGCGGGCGTAACGGGTTTCCTAAATGGCGCTGGCGCCACAGCCGGACGAGCACCCTTGCAGCTGTCCTACTATGGCGCACCGAGCACTGCCCCCCAAATCGCTGCCCAGGCAGCGGCCTCAGTTCCCATCGCCTCCGAATCTTACGAACCACAAACCGCTCCACACAGCCAAAGTCATCAGCAACCGTTGCAGTCGCTGCAGCAGCCACAAACGTCGTCGCAGCAGCAACAACAGCAGCTACAGCAGCAGCAGCAGCCTCCACATCCAACGGGCGCCTACTATGGCGATGTCATGCACTCTGTGCAGGTAAGAGCGGGAGACAATCTCTTAAAAGTATGACACTTAAATAACATAGTATGATAATACTATAGTTTATTGGGTTTCTATTGATTATTACTAGTTAAACCCGTAATAAGTAAAAGGGTATATTGTATTCGTTGCAATGTATGTAACAGGGAGAAGGAAGAATCTCCGAACCTATAAGTTATATAAATTCTTGATTAACATCAACAGCCGAGTCGATAAAGCCATGTCCGTCTGTGTGAGCGCCTAGATCTCAGAGACTAAGGAGCTAAAGCAACCAAATTTGGCACTCAGACTTCTACAGGGTGACCAGAAATAACGGAGACAAACATTTTTAACTATAATTTTACTAAACGAGAGAAATTTAGCAAAGCAACAATTAGTAACGATAAAGTGGATCACTAGTAGTAAGATTCCCAGCCGGTTTCGAAATGGTCTAATCCAGTTGCCATGCACAGGCCCAAACGTGATCTAAAATTGTTGGCCATGGGCCGCAGGTCCTCGGGAGACAGTCGGTTCCATTCCAAGAGCAGCGATTGCTTCAGCGCCTCCAAACTTTTGTGAGGCTTAGCACAGGTCCTGGCCTCCAATGTCGACCACACGCTGTAGTTCATCGGGTTGAGATCCGGCGAGTAGGGTGGCCATTCAGCAGACGAGATGAAGTCCGGAAAATGGGTTTTGCACCAGTCTTGCGTCATTTTCGCCTTGTGAGCCGGCCGGAGTCCTGTTGAAAAGTCCAGTCCGCATCGCCGAAGTGCAGCTGGGCCCAAGGAATTACCACGGCGTCGAAAATGTCGCGGCGGTACACTTCTTGGTTTCTTTTAACCCCTTGATCCACGAAAACCAGGGGTTTCTTGCCGCTGGCGTAAATGCCGCCCTAGACCATAACGGACTTCGGATTTTGGCGATGTTTGACAATGGCCGACGTACTCGGAACCTCTACGGACCAGATCCAGTCGTTTTGGTGGTTGTGGGCCTGCTCGACGGTGAACAGCTTCTCATCTGTGAAAAGGATGCGCTCCTATCGCCGACCTGCGGCCCATGGCCAACAATTTTAGATCACGTTTGGGCCTGTGCATGGCAACTGGATTAGACCATTTCGAAACCGGCTGGGAATCTTACTACTAGTGATCCACTTTATCGTTACTAATTGTTGCTTTGCTAAATTTCTCTCGTTTAGTAAAATTATAATTAAAAATGTTTGTCTCCGTTATTTCTGGTCACCCTGTATAAGCTCCACGCAGATAAAAATTGTTTCAAATTTTTGCCACACGCACAGTATTCAAAATATTAGGTTTTTTCCACTAGTTAACGCTTACTACTATTATTACCTATCATCCTACTAAATCGTAACAAGATTGAACAAATAGAAAGGTGGTAATGGCTGATTAAAGTTTTCAAGCAATGTAAGGGCCTAAAAGCATGCAAACATTTTTTTTTTAAATTTATTTAAATAAGTAACGGGTATCCTCTAGTCGGGAGCAAGACTATAGCCTTTCCCACACTCAGAACATCCCAATAAATTAACTAATATAATCCCCATCTTTTTCTGTTATTTACAGACGGCGCCTCCAACGGAATATAAATTTCCGCCGGCCATAAGCGTGCAGCGATTGGCGCCCCAAGTGCAGCGGCAGTTGCGGGAGACGCAGGAACTCATAAAAGACTCGTGTCCGCAGCTGTATGCGGCGGGCTATGGCAGCCCAGGACCACCGATACGCAATCCCAACCGGAATCCAACTAGAACTAGACCCACCCTGGAGACGCAGTTCTCGCAGGAACTCTCGTGATATCTATATATGTAAAAAGCAAGCAAAAACCGTAGCAAAACAAAACAAGTAACAAGTAAAAAGTATATAAAAACAAAAGAACAAAAACAATGCAAGAAACACACACAGAATTAGTCAACTGCGCCAAAGAAAATTAAGCGAAATTTAACAAACATAATATAAATTAAATTAAAACTAACAAAAAAAAAACCAAAAAAAAAAGCGAAGAAAATCGATAAAAAATTGTAAAACTGCACTCAATGTTTCAATCCTCGCCCCCCTTCCAAGGGGTAGAAACCCCAATACGACAATTTATAACAGCAACAACAAAAGGAAAAGCAAAGAGAGAAAAACAAGTAAAACTACTAACTACAACTACTAAAAGCTTTGCGAAGCAACAAATTAAATGCATTATAACTACATATTAAAGTCGAATATGTAATCAACCGACAGCCAAAGAGCGAAAGATTGAAGATGGACGGACTAGAATGCGCCAGACAAATAGTTTTAGGATCGAGTATAACATTAAATATATATATATGTATATGCAAGAGAAATTAACAACCACACCCATAAACAAAACAAGTAAACAAAAATGACTTCTACATTCTCTCACAATTTTGTTAGTCATAATATCATTATTCATCGTGTAATTTTGAAAATTATTTCTGTAAAATGTGTGAGCTAAACAAGTTTTGAACCAAAGTGTTATACGAGTAATGTTGAAGCTAGAAAGATCTATGCATGTAGGAATGAGATGATGCATGAGATGCTTTATGGACGGATAATGATGATTGAATTGATTGATCATGGGAACGATGCTGTCTAGTAATATTTGTATACTTTAGTTCTATTTATTATTATGATAATTTTGGATGTATAATAGTTTTTTCTTATATAAAATATATTTAAAAATGAAAATAAAAGCAAATCAATTAAGTTTAGAAAATCCATTGCTTTTTTAATTAATACAATTACAGGTGATAAAGTATAAACAGAAGATTTACAGGTATTAAATTATAATTATTTACGCTGCATTAAAGGCTGGTAAATATTAAATTAAAATAAACTCCATTCCATTTATATTTATTTTAAATTTAAAAGAAATATTGAAGCACGTCTAATTAATTCCTTTATTCATAGTTTGTAAATCAATTCATATGTTTACATTAAATGGAATTGTACATTCATTTCATTAATTATTTTGTTTATTGTTGTTGATGTTGAAATTGTGGTAGTTGTTGTTGTGTATGTTCCAGCTAAGCAATTAATTAGACTAGTTACATAATATGGTTTAATATTCATTTGATTCTAATAAATTGACATTTGTTTTGTCTGTGGTGTCCGTGTCGTATTGTTATTTTGTTATGATTTGGAGCATTGCAAATAAGTAATTTTGCACATTGATATAGAATTGAATATTCGAGAACAATTACAGAAATCAAATACGCTCGGGGTATGGAAGCTAAATGCCAACAGTGAGCGGGCCTCTGAATGAATGCCCTTGTTGTTTTAGACTAAGCTATAGCCTAGCCTAGCAACTATGTATCGTATGTTGAAGTTGTTTGATTATTATTATTTAAACAAGAAAGAGGGATTTATCAAATAGTAAGCGTATTTGATTCCAATATAAACCATATTATATTGCTAACATGTGGGCGGAGGAGATCTACACAAGTCTGGGACCTCAGCGTGTCTTTTAGCACGTAAGTTTACTTTTGTGTGTGTGTTGTTTTCTTTTCTGTATGTTAGTGCGTATGATTGTGTGTGTGTGAGTGTGTGTATGTGTTTGGTGTCTGTGTATGGTGTCTGTGAGTAGGAAAGGAAATTACAATAGAGCAAAAACCTTGGACCTACTAAATACTGAGGTCCTACAATTTAAGCTCATACAATTTGGCGTTTACTGTCTTAGTTTTGTACGGGTAATGGTGGTGGCGGCATCACATACGGCATCGCATATGGTGCACGGTATGCACTGGCTGGTATGCTGGGTGCGCCTCCGTTCAAGGATACTGTCGCCATACTGCTGGACATGCTTGAATATTGGCCGTAGGCCTGTGCTTGTGGCATCGCTGCAGTTGCGCCACCTGCCACCTGCTGTGGTTGCTGCTGCTGTGGTTGTTGTGGCTGCTGCTGTTGCTGGGGCAGCGGCGGCGGTGGCATGTTAAAGTTCAAGGCAAAGCGAGATCGTTTCTGTTCGACACCATAGCCATAGCCAGCTGCAGCGGCTGCTGCATTGGCGGCTGCTGCTTGAGCTGCGGCCATATGTGCTGGCTGATGTTGCTGCCCAGTTGGCGCCTGAGTTTTTGGCTCAAAGCAAGCGGCATTTGGATTGAAACGCGAGTACTGCACACCATTGGGTTGTTGTGCCTGTTGCTGCTGCTGCTGCTGCTGTTGTTGTTGATAGCCACCGCCTGGTGGACGATAGCCGGCTGCCTGGGCAGGCGGCGAGTTGCGTGACGGCTTCTGATCGTAACGTGGTGGACCACCTGCTTGGTAGCCACTGTTGTTGCCATTTCCATTGCGATGCATATTGTTGTTGTTCTGGTTGTTGCGATAGTTATTGCCACCGCCCATCTGTGGATTGCGTCCCTGATAGCCGCCACCATTGCCGCGATAGCCCATTCCACCGCGCTTTTGGTAACCACCACTTGCGGCCATGTTCATCAGCTTGGGATTAATGGTCTGCACGTAAAGAGAAGACAGATAATAAAGTAAATAGCAGCACATTCCAAAATATAAAATCTCTGTCAACAAAATGGAATTTTCTCTCGCTCTCTCTTACCTGATGAGCCTCGCGCAGCACCTGGATCAAATCATTGGCCTTGTTGGCATTCGAGTGCGTGAACAAGGTGTATGCCGTGCCCGTGTTGTTGGAGCGACCGGTACGTCCGATCCGGTGCACATAGTCCTCCGAGTTCGAAGGATAATCATAATTGATCACAAACTTGACATCGTCAACGTCTGTTTGATTTGAATTTGATTGGAAAATTGAAGAAGTTGTCAATATGTTAAAACGATATTCGCAATTGTACATTTAGCAATACATATTATCAAGAACTATAAACAAAAACAGAAACTTATGTGTGTGTTTAATAATTATTTGGTTTTCGATTGAATATTTGCTAAACTTAAATAAGCACTTGATTCATTTGATATCGTTTTGTTTATTTTTTTTTCGTTTATTTTAATATTAATTAATAAGCTTTTTTTTTAGTTTTTTGTATTTTTGTTTTGTTTAATTTGGTTTGTACTTTGAACAAAAATTTCGCCATCAATACTATTTAGCGTATATTAACAACTATACATCTTTGGCAAACAGATATATGTTTTTTCTATACTGCAGAAATGTGGACCTCGACCTTTGTGTTTGTCATTCTTATGCTTTTTAAAATACACAAATCTTTCGTTTACAAGTATATATTAAATATATGTATATATACTTTTAAGCTTAATGCATACAAGAGACGGCTTGATTAAACTTAAGATGTAGATTATATAATAATAATGTTTATGATTTGGAGCAGGTGCTAGGATATAATTAAAATCGATGGGATTGGATTCATTGTTCGGGGATCGTAGGATGAGGTGGTCAAAATAAAACAAAGTTGTTATGAAGAATAAAAGTGAGGAGTGGTTAATGAGTCGGAGAGAGAGAGAGTGGGCGAGAGAGTTGGATCAAAATTATCCTAGTACTTACCCCGTGTGCGAATTATGATTATATTAGATAGGGCTTACGTAAATAATGTTGTTACAGCTCTGTTGTTGTTGCGGTTGTCTTTAATTGGTTGTAGTTGTTGTTGGTTTTAAATTGTTGTAGATGTCTGTTGTTGTTGTTGTTGTTGAGCCTGGAGCCGCGGAGCTTAAGTGATGAGAGTTCCGCGTTGCTAAAAACTTAAGAATTCAACCCTCACCTTGTAAGTATATAAAGCTTAAACTTTTTATCTTTTTTTTCTCTGCTTTGTGTATACAACTTTTTTAACATTTAACTTTGTTTTGTTTTCATTTCATTTCATTTCTATCATTTTCTTTTTTTTTGTTTACTTTTGCCATGTAAAAATCGAAGTCCATTTCAAAAAGTGCTGATGATATTTTTGTTCACACACAAATTTAGGTTTTATACATATAGGATCGACGTAATATACGATATAAATACATAATACTTTTATAATAAATACAAATAAGCTACGGATAATATAATAAGCATCAGTCAAAAACTTCTTGGCCGCAAAATGCATATCACGATTTAAATTTCTTCTTTTAACTATCATATTAGCGAATTTTATAGATAAAAAAATACTAGAAAAAAATACAATAAGTTTAAAAAAAAGTTCCACCATTTAAAGTCGTTGCAGCACAACTTTTAAATCGATCTTCAGATTGTTCAAGCATAATAATTATTATGGAATATATTAATCGGATTTTGCTAAGCCATTGACTCCTTGACTGACAACAAATTGCATATGGTACGTTAGTTTACTCAAATGTGATTTGACGAGGCACAACTAAAGACTAACATATATAGTATGTATGTATATAAGTAGAGAGAAGGCCAACAAACTAAAAGTACAACGAAGCATACATAGATGTATATATACAAAGAATAAAGAACTTCATATAACCAGCAAAATGCATGGAGAACACAATCCCCTCATTATTTCGACCACACCATTTTCAAATACTTTTCTTTTGTTTATAAGAATAGCAACAAAAAAAAAAGTTTCAAAGAAAAATAAAAATAAAAAAAAAGTGGAACAAAAAATTGTAAAGGGCGCTTCAGACGATCACTTTTTCACCGACACTTTTTGTCAAAAAGAGATTTTTTCGTGTCCGTGTCGCTTACTATCGCTCACCGATGGAATAGAACGTGCTCTATTTCCATCGGTGAGCGTCGGTTTTTCACCGACGCTTTGAAATTTTGTGTGGTTACACGACACGGACAGCTTTTTGTCAAAAAGTGTCGGTGAAAAAGTGCTCGTCTGACCCGGCCTTAAAGTAAAATCAAAAGAAATTTGGTTGCTTCCCCGTGCGGAAGCTTGAGAAGATGGGAGAACGGTTAGACATGCAATGCATAACTTAACCTGTAAATTCGCAACGGTCAAGTGAGTCTCACTTAGAAACGGTGAGAGAGAGAGAGAGAAAGAGAGAAGCAATTAAGTCAGAGAGTGAAGGTGAAGCGAGTAGAAAAAAGAGAAGAGAGAAAGGCTGGTCGGTGTTGGCCGATTCATCGCTGACGGTCGCTGCCAGAGACGACGACGACGACGAATCAAATAATGAAAGAAACCATTTGGCACTTTGGCATTTTGGCCTTTGGGCATGTTGTTGATCCACAGCAACACTTGCTTGGTTATTGGTTATGGAGCGCATCGAAAAAAGACAACAGCGCAGCTGTTTAGCCAACTGCAAGCGCAAATGCTACGAAAGACTCACCCAATCCGCGAGCGGCCACATCGGTGGCCACCAGTATGGAGTGCCGTCCGTTGCGGAAACTGGACAGTACAAAGTCGCGCTCCTGCTGCGACTTGTCGCCATGGATGGCACATGCGCGCCAACCCTGACGCGATATATTTCGCGTTATCTCATCCACACGCTTCTTGGTCTCTACAAATATGATGGTCTTGGTCTCGTTCTCGCTGGAGATCTGTGTCAGCAACTGGATCAGCTTGACGATCTTCTCCGACTCATCGCAGACATCAACGATCTGGAGTATATTGTGATTGGCACTCAGCGAGAGTGAACCAATGTTGACCTGGATGTAATTGTTGAGGAATTCCTCAGCCAGCTGACGGACTTCCTTGGGCCAGGTGGCGGACCACATGAGCACCTGGCGATCGGGACGAATCTGTTGCATTATCTTGCGAATCTGAGGCTCAAAGCCCATATCCAGCATACGATCGGCCTCGTCCAGCACCAAGTAGGTGCAGCGTTTCAGCGAGGTTGTGCCTCGCTCCAAGAAATCAATGAGGCGTCCCGGTGTAGCGATAACAATTTCAACACCTCGCTCCAGGTCACGGGCCTGCTGACCTTTGGGGGCACCGCCAAAGATGCACGTATTGCGCACCTGCGTATTCGAGCCAAATTCAATGGCCACCTGCTGTATCTGCTGGGCCAGCTCACGTGTGGGGGCCAGCACCAAGGCAATGGGTCCATCTCCGCGCTCCAAGCGCGGCTGATTGTTAATGTGCACCACAGCGGGGAGTACATAGGCCAGGGTCTTGCCGGAGCCTGTCTGAGCCACAGCCACCAGATCACGTCCGCTTAGAGCGATGGGCATGCCCTGAGCCTGAATGGCCGTGGGCTTCGTGAATCCCTGCTTGCGTATCTCATTCATCACGTAGTCGGGAAAGCCGCCCTCTTCGAACTCGATACTGGGCGTGGGCACCTCGTTGCCCTTGATCGTGATCTCGTTGCTGGACAAGAAGCCGTCTGTTTCGACTTGGGTGCGAGCCAACACAGAGTCACATGGCTTATAGAAGTTCTTGCGGAATGGAGTGAGCGACACTTCGGACCAAACAATCGTCGGCAAATGAGCGCCATGAGTCGACGTGCGATTGTTGTTGTTCTGACCACCAAAGCCGCCGCCGTCGCGGTCATTGCGTGCTCCTCCTGGGCCACCGTTCATGCGGCCACCGCCGTTAAATCCTCCAGCGCCGCCACCGGGTCCGCCGCGAACATATGGAGCGGACCGATTGCGCTGAAACATGCCCGATCCGCCGCCTGCGCCCATGCGATTGATGGGCATTCCTCCGGCCGGGGCATCTCCCATAGAACGATATACCTGACTGTTATACCTGGAACGAGCGTTGTGCGCCATGAATTATAATTTTGAACATCAAAAGCAGTTCTAAACGTTAATTTCTACTTTTCGATGTGATTTTCAATTGCTACTCTCTCAGCCATCTTGAATTATCGATTTTTAGCCAGAGTTCGAGAAAAAACTTTTCTCCCCTTCTCCCTCACATGAAGGTAATTTATGCAAATGCCCATTAAATATGACGACCCCAATTAAAAACACATGTTACTTACATATTCATTGTTCCACTAAGTAAATTGCACAATAGTTTTCCAAATATTATACTTTTTTTTCACTTTTTTTTTGCAATTTTCACTTCACCTAAAAATTTTCCAGGTTTTGTTGCTCCTCGTCAGGTTGCTAGTTATCGAAATCGTTGAGAATACTTGCGAATGCTTTTGCCATTCACAAACTTAACATTCTGTTAAACTGTTAACAGTGGCAATTATTGTTTCGAATAATCGAATATTCGCTTTGCGCGCTGAATTTGAAATGAAATTTCAAAAATCAATAAAAAATTAGATAAAAACAATTTAAAAAAAACAACAAAATACAAAAGTTTGTAAATTAACTAAGTTCAATCTAAAATTGGTTTGGTGCCGTTCGCTCTTCGCGTTGCAAAGTTAGTAAAAATTCAAAAAATAAGAAAATTTTAAATTCGAGAAAATTCTAACAAACATTCTGGTAAAATTTTCAAAATTCTAAAAAATTGAAAAAGTTAATTTTTTGTTGCGAAAAAAACGCTCACTTTTGAAAGTGAGAAAAGTGGGGCCCAGAGGCTGCCACCTTTTTTTAGCCAGGGCTGCCAGATGATTTATTTTTTTTAGTCCCAGAATAAACAGTACGGAATAAAAAATAACCAAAAATAGTTTCAAATTTATATTCAGTTGAGTATTGGGGAAAATGTAATTTAATATTTATGTTTCTAACAGGCAGTCAAATACAGTGCGTATTCATTGTTGTAGATATTTTCAAATTTCATTTGCAATTAAATTCGTTTCTCGTAGAAAGAGTGGAGGGAGTGCTTAGGAATCAGAGTTGGGCTTTAAAGTTCAATCGTTCATCTTAATCGTTCATTTGAATTTTTTCAGAACAAAACGACCCAATTCTACAAGGAAGTGTCATCGTAGCATATGGGCCAAACAATTCAATTTAATAAAATCAAGATGCGCACCAGTTACAAGAAAAATCGTCCATTTGACTTCAAGCTGATTGACCATGTAGAGCCAAATACTTTGCTGTACAAACGACAGACGGGACTTTCCAACTATGATCTGATGAAGGCCAAAAACGAGATCTGGTCGAAAATAGCAGAGATAATGGATTGCGATGGTAATTTCCTGTGATTCCCCCACACTGAACATCATTTACGATGAATTACTTTTCAGTGGATTTCTGCCTTATGCGTTGGAACAA
The DNA here is from genome assembly GCA_037043495.1 of Drosophila recens. NCBI lineage: Eukaryota > Metazoa > Arthropoda > Insecta > Diptera > Drosophilidae > Drosophila > Drosophila recens. The sequence goes on along the minus strand of JBAMBJ010001327.1, from coordinate 48,239 downwards.
TCTGCACTACCAATATCGAAAGGAGTCTCGACGACCCGAGGGCTCAACATGGCCGTATTTTGAGCGTCTGCGATTCCTATCCGAAGCACAAGGGCGATCCAAGGCCCAGTCGAGCACACAGTGTCCGCCACAAGTGCAATCCCAGCCCAGGGTGGATCAGGATGCGTGGCAGTCTTATGATGACTGTGTGGTGATGCATGTCGGTGAAATTGAACAGCATGCCGACAGCACTTTCGTAATTGAGGAAATCATAGAATCCAATGATCAAGTTCTACAAGAAGAAATCATTTATGAAGACGACGAACAGACCAAAATCCAGACAGAATCCCCAGCAGCTCCGCCTTCCGCAGCGGAAACAGAAATGGCCGAGCTGCTCGCATCGCCGGCAAACGATTATCTGAAAATGGACAGAGTTCTCAGGCAACTCAAGGGCAATCCCAAACGGCTGGCGGAGCGACGCATCATGGCCTTTGTGCTCAAGTGCCAGCTGCGGGCGCTGGTGGACGAGCCCATCGACGATCTTGTGATTTAGAGCTCAATAGACTGACAACTTGTATATAATTTGAATTTAATAAACAAACTTAAAAGAACATTTCACTTTCTATGCATCTACTTTGCACTTGTCCAGGTCATGCCAAGCAATCCTCGGCTTCGTTATGAACTCCTCGCGCGTCAAGCTGTCCAGCATGACCGTCTGCTTGCGCACATACTTGACAAGTCGCTCGATTTGGGCATAATCATTGCACTCCATCTCGAAGAAGCGGCGCCACAGGGCACAGGCCAGAACCCGGTCGTCCGACATGATGCCCTCGTCGTAGGCGATGAGCGCCGCTTGAAACTGTTCCGAGAGCGTTTCTATTTGCTGCCTCGTTCGCGAGGGATTGTTGGCCTGGAAGAACAGCAAATATAAGGAATAGTTCTAAAGTTCTTAAAGTCAACACTTACCCCCAACTTTTTGGCGCGTGTATTGACATCGCCCCACATGGCCTCAACTATACAGTTGCGCAAAAAGCGTCCATCCTCGCCGGTCTCTGATCCCTCGGCCATGGAGCGCATCAACAAGAGCCAAACGTGCAGTTCAGTCACCAGAAACCAGGAGTTAAACGTATTCGGCAGATTGAAATCGCGGAAGAATGCCACATAGTTGATCTTGTCCGCGACACTCTCGTACAACAGATGGCTGGTCACCTTGAGGCGCTGCAAGAGATAAATTGTCAATGATTTTCCTTTAATTATATTTTATTTATATATTCCTTACGGCTTTTGTGTTGGGCGTAAATCCGACTTTTGTGAGAACACGCTTTATTATGCCGCCATCCTCGGCAGCTGGCTTTGTTGTCTTGCCCGCACTGTCCAGCACAGATCCCGTCGAGCAGAGTCTGCACTGTTCGGGAATCGGGAATCTTGCTGCCACAGCCGCCACCACATGATATTTGTATGTGTGTTGATTCACCTGCGGGATAAAAACAGTGTGTGGTTTATATAAGACATTGGCAATTGCAGTTGCAGCAAAGTCTGTGTATTCATATACCACATTCTGTGATTTATCCACTTACCCGTGCTGCTGTGGTTAAGCCGCTAGCCAGCCTAGCTGCTGCGCGTGTGCACAACATGCTTTTATTTGAAACGAATTTAATTTGTTTAAATCAAAAAACGCAATGTTACAAAAGGCTGGCGGTGCTGCCAACTTGGCGGAAAACAATTGCGATGCCGCTGACAAATCAGCTGATGTAACAGAACTCAATTAACAGAAAACTTATATACATTACAGAATATGTTAAGATTCGGTTATTGCTGTAGTTAGAGCAGTGTTGCCAATTTAGCATATTTCAGGCTAGATCTAGCATTTTTGAAAATAAAAAAGCTTATAAAATTTGCAAATAGCTTATAGCCAGAAATCTAGCATATTTTAGAATTCATATAGCATATTCTAGCAATAAATGTTTTCGTGACCTCAACGAAATATTTCATAAGTTTAAATTATTACACGGCATAATAATATCGAATCTTGTCCCTTGTTACGTGAACTTTATCCTTATGATCACAAATTCACGATCATTGGAATAAAGTTCACGTAACAAAGAACAAGATATCTAATCGGTGGTGACATCGATATGTTAATTGGTGTGTTATCCCCGATTTTGAATTGTGAAATCAAAGTGAAGCTTGCAAAAATGCCAAAAATATTGTAAAAGCAACTATTCCGAATGAGGAAGGAAATAATAATATGATATCGATGATATGATATGTTAACTAATTTAACTTCAAGAAAAACCTAATGATATTGTATGTTTTCTTGCAATTTTGTTTTTAGCTTATTTTAGCTTATTTTTACTCAAAATCTAGCTTATGCGGGCGCTCAACTCCTGGCAACACTGAGTTAGAGAGAGAGAGAGAGAGTGACAATGCGCTTGCTCGCTCATCCATTAGTAGTTGCCCAACAGCTGATTGAAATCGTTACCGGCTAGGTGAAAATTTATATAAAAACAAATAACAAATAACAAAAATGCTGCGAATCAATGCTCAAATGTGGAAACAAATCTGTGTGCTGCAACGAGTGCCGGCTGGCGCAAGTAGAAGCCCCAGGATCAGTCTGCAGCTCAGAACAAAGATGACACAACAGGCGCCACAACAACAACAAACAAAAATTGACTTTACAACGAGCATTAAGATTGGCGCCAAGGACAAGGATAAAATCACAGCGCTGGGTTGGTTTCTACTTGTGAGTTGAGTTCGTATGCACGCACAATTCTATTTACTGACTGTTGTACTGTTGATTGCAGCTCATACCAGCGACCACATTTGGCCTGGGCTGTTGGCAGGTGAAGCGTAAAATCTGGAAAGAGCAGCTAATCAAAGATTTGCATAAGCAACTGCATACGGCACCTGTGGAGCTACCCGAGGAGTAAGAAAAGAGGCGGAGAGAAAAGAGATTGCTTTATTCTTTATTATGTTTATATTTACTGCAGCTTAAACGAGCTGGCTGAAATGGAATATCGCTTGGTCAAGTTGCGTGGTCACTTCCTGCACGACAAGGAAATGCGGATGGGTCCGCGTTCCCTCATCCGACCCGACGGGGTGGAGACCCAAGGCGGTCTGTTCTCCCAGCGGGACTCGGGCAATGGCTATCTCATTGTGACACCATTCAAACTGGCGGACAGAGAGTGAGTCCTAGATATTAACTATCAAGTTGTATATTAATTATCTCTGTATTTCCACAGTGACATTGTGCTTGTGAATCGTGGTTGGGTCTCGCGGAAACACGTTGACCCGCAGACGCGTGCCCCGGGTCAGATCAAGAAGGAAGTGGAGCTGACTGCCGTTGTGCGCAAGGGTGAGAACCGTCCGCAGTTTACGCCGGACCACAAGGATGGCCAGGTCTATCTGTATCGCGATTTGCCCAGGATGTGTGCAGATAGCAACGCCGCTGCCGTCTTCCTCGATGCCGTTTACGATCCCAAAGGCATTCAAGGTAGTCCAGTAGGTGGACAGACGCGGGTCACGCTCCACAACGATCATCTGTCGTATTTGATTACCTGGTTCAGTTTATCAGCAGCAACTTCTTACCTTTGGTATCGTCAGATTGTCAAGAGAATACCATTTTAGAATTCATAATTTTCTGAATGATTGTTGTTTATTTTATAAAAATTTACATGCTCGTGTAAATGCTTGTTTAATTATTTATTAGCGTACAATAATCGTACAGAAATGGGAATTCTGTAGTGATCGAATTGCGGGTGTCCGTTTGCAACGGCTACGTTAAATATTTATATTGCAACTGGAACGACATTTGGTTGTATGGTAGGAATAGAAATAGGAATACTTAGGCGTATATCTAGCGAACTATTTATACAAAAAAAACAAACGCATACATATTTACAATCGTAGTCTCGTAAATACTGGAAATTGTTGACACTTTTAAGTCTTATTGCCACCACACATCTCTGGACATGTTTACAGCTGTGGCACAATGCCCCACGATCTCAAGAGTCCGGCGCGCTGATACTTCTTGCCAATGGTCTGGACATGGAAGCCAATCTGCAGCAGTCGCTCGTGATCGAGTATTTTGCGTCCGTCAAAGATGTAGGCTGGCTTCATCATGGACTGATAGATGCGCTTATAGTCCAGATCCACAAACTCATCCCATTCCGTGCAGATAACAAGGGCGTGAGTGGCACGCACAGCACTGTAGGGATCACTGTGGATTTGGACCGCCTTCTTGACGTTCTCGGGAGATTCCGTTACGCTGGGATGCGTCAGATCATCAATGATCTGCTCCGGCTCCACTTTCGGGTCATAGATGTCCAGCTTGGCGCCTTCCTCCAGCAGCGTCTGGCACACGGTAATTGCCGCCGTTTCGCGTGTATCTCCCGTGTTCTTCTTGAAGGCAAAGCCCAGGATGGCTATGCGTTTGTCGGACACCGTGTTGAACAGGCTCTCGATGATTTTCTGCGAGAAGCGACGCTTCTGATAGTCGTTCATGTCGATCACCTGCTGCCAATAGGCAGCCACCTCGGGCAGATTCAAGTTCTCGCATATGTAGATCAGATTGAGTATATCCTTTTGGAAACAGCTGCCGCCAAAGCCCACCGAGGCCTGCAGGAACTTGGAGCCGATGCGCGAGTCCAGACCGACGGCCCGAGCCACCTCCGAGACATCCGCGCCGGTTGCCTCGCACACCGCGGACAACGAGTTGATGCTGGAGATGCGCTGTGCGAGGAATGCATTGGCGGCCAGCTTGGACAGCTCACTGCTCCACGTATTCGTGGTGAGTATGTTCTTTTTTGGTATCCAGTGCTCATAGATCCACGACAGCTTCTCCACTGCCTGATGTCCCTCCGGCGTCTCCTCGCCGCCAATTAAAACACGATCCGCATTCAGCAAATCGTTGATGGCCGTGCCCTCGGCCAAGAATTCCGGATTGGACAGTATGTCATAATGGATGCCAGGCTTCTGGTTTGCCCGCAATATATGCATAATGCTCTCCGCGGCACGAACGGGCACCGTGCTCTTCTCCACCACAATCTTGTTGGACTGTGCAATCTCGGCAATCATTCGCGCCGCACTCTCAACATATTTCAGATCCGCAGCACGACCTAAAAATCAAATTGGGCTAATATAATACAACATATGCATAGGTATGGGGTTTCTATAGAACTTACCCTTGCCACTGCCGCAGGTCTTCGTGGGCGTGTTCACCGATATGAAGATCAGATCCGCATCTTTGATGGCCGTTGTTATGTCCGTGGAGAAGAACAAGTTCACGTTGCGACACTTCTTAACCACCTCATCGAGACCGGGCTGCGGAACAGAAAATAAGTGTATGGATTTTAGCTTAACTTACATAATTGGATTATGTTGTACATACAGTTAGTCAAGTAATTGTTTAGACAAAGTAAAAAATCCCATATTTTATTTGGAAAAAATACTTCTAATGGTTTTTCCTATTTTATTATCGTTGCTATGGTTCTTGGAACAAATTAAGAAAAGTTATAATGAAATTCATTGTTTTAAATACAATACGAATACAGTTAATAATGTTACTGTTTGGACAAATTTAAAAATTCGTTGATTTTATTTTGCAAGTTAAAAAACAATTTAGCAAGATCTTTTTACTATTTGTAAAAATAAAAACGTAAGTATTTATATTCTTCTCAAATCAACTTCTATTCATACTGTACGTAAAATAAATTACTCGACTGACTGTATGTTATTTAACAAATTTTAAAAATGCCGTTAGCTGAACCAGTTTTTTATTGTTAATGATATTTTCCAAGTTAAGATTATAGAGGCAGAAGTTTTTCCAAATTATGTCTTTACAAGAAAGATATCTATATTTATTAGCTCAAATTATTTGCATTCTACACAGATTTTGAGGTCGTTGAACTTGTTTGCGTTTAAAATAATAAACAAATAATAAAAATAGAAGACAAACTGAATAGGTAGCAGGAAGGCGTTAATGGCAATGTTTATTTGGAAAAGATTTCGCAATAACATTTAGCAATAACAACAAAATTGCTGAAAAAGCGAAATCAGTTTCATTTATTTGTGAAAACCCCAATAACAAATTCCAGAGAAATTGCCAGAGCACTTGAAAAAAGAAACTCCATTTGAAAAATGTAAATGTTAATGTAAATGAAATGAGTTGTGTCTCCACTTGATAAGCAGAAAAGAACAGAAAAAGCAATTGCAATATACGTAAGTTGACAGAAACAAAAAAAAAAACAGTAGACGGGCACTTGGACAAATATGTATGTGGACATGAGCAGAAACAAGTTAATCAGCAAACGTACTAACAATTGACATTGGCCAGCATAACCTATTCCTCTATCTTACTACTTTTTTGTATTGTTTATTTATTTTTAATAACACTTATTGCATTGCCACGAAACGAGTGATGCAATCGCAGACGAGATAAACGGCGATAAATGAATAATTAAATTTCAATTGTGCCTTGGCCTCATCAACAGATAATACTCGTTTGAATAATAACAAAACTTTCCTTAACCCATTAAGTACCCATTGAAAATTTTAAATTTAAAAAACATCAATTTTAAAACTTTTTTCCTCTATTTTTTCCAAAAAATGTAATGATGTAAAAATTCTTCAAACAATTCTTATAGTGACTGCAAAAACAATTTTTCAAAAATCTCTTTGCTAGTATTTTTTATAAATTTTTGAAAATTCAAAAAAATTACTATTTTAACCCCTTTTTCCTACTTTTCATACAAAAAGTGTAATTTTTGCAGTTTTAAAAAAAATATAAAAAATACTAGCGAAGAGATTTTTGAAAAATTGTTTTTGCAGTCACCATTAAAATTGTTTGAAGAATTTTTTTGCATTATTAAATTTTTTGAAAAAAATCGAGGAAAAAAGTTTTAAAATTGACGTTTTTTAAAATTCAAAATTTTTAATGGGTACTTAATGGGTTAAGGAAAGTTTTGTATCATTCAAACGGGAGTGAAATGACCATTCCATTGATGCCAAAATGTACATGAAGTAGGTGCAAATTATGAGTAGAATTAATTTTAAATGTTGTCAAAATATATATGCCGACTAGGTGTAGTTGTTGAATGGGAAAAAATTAATTGTTAATTTTAGTTGACTAACCAAAAGTTGCACCAAACCTTCCGTTTTTTCGTTCTCAATAATATTTGCGTGTTTTTATCTCGGATTTACCCAAGTTCCGATCTAACAATCTTGAGGTTTTCCTGGAAATGTGCCAACCTACTAATACACTCGCATTTTTTGTCATTATCCAGCTCCGGCTGATAGCAACACGTATTGTGGCTGTGGCGTTGCTTATCTGGCTCACAAGACGTAATGTGGCCGGCCCGGGCCAGCGGCTGATAAGGATTGGGGTTGTCGCATGAGGGCGCGGACGGAAACGTGTTAACTACTGTATCATAAAAGACGGAAATGCGTCAACAAATAGAAGAAGTTTCCGAGTTGTTGGAAAAATGCGAGAAATTTGACAGAGTTCTAAACTGAACTAAACATTGCATAAAATTCTTAAATTTGCTATAAATTTATGACAGATTTTTAAACTGATCCAAACGCTATAAAATCCACAATTGGGTTGCACAGTGTAGATCGCACTCAACGTTAGATAAATTTGACTGATTTTTAAACTGATCTAATTCGCATAAAGTCCACAACTTTGCTGCACAGTGTAGATATTTTGGCACTCAATAAACATATGCACATACGCACGTGTGTGTGTATGTATTGTGTATTGTTTATGAATGACTAACGAGCGTTGTATTTGCATTGGGCTTCACTTTTAGTTAGGATGACCATTGACCTTGTTGTGGGCTCTAATTGCGTCAAGCACCTGCGATTATAAATGGAATTGTGACTGGGACTCGATCAGATGAAGAGTTCGTCGCCATCACGCAGCGAAAGAGAGAGACAAGAGGTGCGTGTGGTATACAAATCAGTTTCAAACAGTCGCTGGATTGGGAACTGGTTTGAATTGCTGGGCAGAGAGAGAGACAGAGACAGGGGAGTGAGGGAAAAGGGCACGAGACGTTGGCTCACTTGAAACATGAGCATGAACATGAGGAGGAGGCGGAGTTCATCGACGTATTCACAAAAGTATATTCAGTATTCTGGCTTGCGCCCATTCGTATCTGCACCTCTGATTGATGTGTTGTTTGTTTAGGATTTCAAGTCTATTATTTTTTTTTATTCAGCACGAACCATAGATCTACACACACACACACACACATACGCACAAGTTTGAAATGCATACATGTTCGTATGTATGCGTGCACACACTCAGACACTCGATCATCCGCCCGCTTTGACCAATTGTTGGGCTACAAAAACAAAACAGCAAGTAATTTAAACTAACCTCGTAAATGGGCAATTTCTCCGAGTTCCACTGTGCGATTCTTTCGGCACTTTTATCGACCAGCGTTATGGTAATATCCGGGCACTTTAATGCCATTACCGCACATGTCGGACCGCCAACATAACCAGCGCCAATGCAGCAAACCTTCATTTTAAATCTGCTCGATTTTCACACGCGATTTATCGAAATAACGCAGAGTTATTAAAAATTACCGTCAATTTATGTTTAACAACTTTTTCAAACAACAACAATGCAAAATGCAAATAAATGCTTCCTCTTCTTCTAATGTTTCCTCGACGGCGTCCGACTAACATCTGTTAACAAGAAATCCAAACCACACTGTTAATAACAACAGCTCTAAGGCGAGATGTTAAGTAGCGATATACTCTGCATAAAGCAAAGCATATTCGACTTATTATGGAACACAATTAAACAATTCAAATGTCTGCCATTGGTAACAGTCTAGTACCGGAACTACTCTCAAAAAAAAAAAAAACACAAAAAGAGTCAGAGTCTTTTTTTCAATGTTTCCAAGCAAAAGTAGGGTATTAAATAAATAAATGTTATATTAACAGTGCTGTTAAATTAGCTGCTTGTACTGTTAACTCTTACAGATATATGTTGTCAAACTGTTAGGTTAACATTTACCCTTATGAGTAATTTTAATATCGATATCGATAGTCGATTTAAATAGCTCGGCGCGCTGTTTAAATGTGAATTTTTATTTGTTTAAAATTCAAACTATACAAAACAAATGTAGTCAGTAGTAGCTATGCCTTTTACTTTGTGATACTTGCTCAAATTCATTCGTTTGTACAGATTTAAGTTCATAACTAGATTTCTTTAAATTATTACACCCTCGAATGTTCCAAATTTGCCGCGTTTGCGCTAATAATAATGTTGCAGTTATTAAACGTTGCGAAATGTTTTCGTCTGCCGTACCGAATAATTCCAAAAGTCTCCAATGTGAATTCTCGATTCATGTCTGATAAGTGCAAAAAAGATGGTAAATAATTAAAAAAAAATCTGACAAAAGGCAAATGGTAAATTTACATTATTTAGGGGACGCGAATAAAGAAAGTAAGGCCAAAAAGGACGAGACTTCCATTTCCGGGGGTGCCAAGTGCCAAAGTAAGAAAGCAGAAACCCCTCCCAAGTGTCCCCCGTGTCCGCCGTGTCCGCGCAAAGGTAAGACAGTCCATAAGAAATGTTAAGAATTAATAAATAATACTATTAAATATACAGAACCCTCGAGTGATCATGCCAACTTCTGGAAGAAGGTGACGTTCATGGGCGTACTGCCGCTGGTTGCCATATTGACGGTACTTGTGTTCACCTCGCATCATGAGGATGAGCGACCTGAATTCAAGTTCTGGCCCCACATGTACAAGCGCTCAAAGCCATTTTACTTTGGTGACGGCAATCGCAGCTTCTACCACAATCCCCACTGGAACGCCCTGCCCCCAGAGGGATACGAGGATGAAACCGATCTGGATGCCCAAGGCAAGCCAGCCGAAACGGACAAGGAGCGGCAAGAGCGACTTAAGGACTTTGGCGGTGTGCAAAAGGAATGGAAAAAGCTGGAATCCAAACGTGAAGCTGAGGCCAAGAAGGCCGAGGCTGCAGCCGAAAAGGAGGCCAAGAGACTGCAGGCCGAGGCCGACAAGGAGGAAAAGCGACAACGGGCCGAAGAGGAAAAGGAACGCAAGCGACAGGAAGCCGAAGAAAAGAAGCAACGGGCAGCTGAAGAAAAGGAGCTCAAGCGTTTGGAGGCAGAGGAGCAGAAGAGACTTAAAGAAGGCACCAAGGCCAAAAAAGTTGGATACTTCTTTCATGACGAACCTGAACCCGAGGATTAAATTTCAGTATAAATTAATAAATATTACAATTTCTGGAACTTAATAGATTGCTTCATTATTTGTATATTTACAGTGAATCAATAAAGTTTGTATGCAGTTGGCAAACCAAACTTTAGGCAATGAAAAAACATATCAGCAATGTATTTAGAACAAATGAGTTGATATATTTAAGAAATATAAATTATTAACTTTATTTAAGGCACATAAAATATTTAAAAAAACATTAACTTTTCTAATTATCTGAATTTTAACAAAAATACCCTAAAAAATACATCAAAAAAGTTTGTATGCAAAACCAATATAATCCATTTTACAACAGTTTATTCATAACAGAGCAACATTATTATAGTTCCTAATATTTGGTGGGGTATCCCCTTTGCTTTATAACTGCTTGGAGTCTGGATCCCGTTGATCATACAAGGCTCATGGCTACACTAGGGGGGATATTCTCCCAATCCTCCAAGAGCGTCCTTCCCAAGTCATCCTCATCACCAATCACTCGCTTCCTGACAAGACGGTCAAGGTGATCCCACATATACTCGATTGGGTCCAAGTCAGGTGACTGAGGTGGTGTTTCGAGCTGTTTTTTCACCTTATAAAGAAGCCACTCCTTTAAAATACACCCAGAATGCTTGGGGTCGTTATTTTGTTGGAGGGCGTAAGAGTCTCCAAGGCCAAGTTTTTCTGCACTTTGGGGTAAACTGTTCTTAAAAATGTCCAAGTATCCAAACCTATCCATTATCCCATCGATAAATACCAGCCTTCCGACTCCAGATGCTGTCAACCAACCCCAGACAAGTACAGACCCGCCACTGTGCTTGACTGTGCCCATCATATTCTATGGCTCCAGCTCGGAAATTACTTTTCGCCATACTTTTGGGTGTCCATATGATCCTCGGATATTGAACTAACTCTCAAATGAAAATATGACGGTGTTCCAGGATCTTTGCACCGCTTATTCAAACTCCTTCGCAAATAAAAGCTGTTTGGTACGGTTGACGGCATTGTCTGGGGTTGGTTGACAGCATCTGGAGTCGGCAAGGTGGTATATATCGATGGGATAATGGATAGGTTTGGATATTTGGACATTTTTAAGAACAGTTTACCCCAAAGTGCAGAAAAACTTGGCCTTGGAGACTCTTACGCCCTCCAACAAAATAACGACCCCAAGCATTCTGGGTGTATTTTAAAGGAGTGGCTTCTTTATAAGGTGAAAAAACAGCTCGAAACACCACCTCAGTCACCTGACTTGGACCCAATCGAGTATATGTGGGATCACCTTGACCGTCTTGTCAGGAAGCGAGTGATTGGTGATGAGGATGACTTGGGAAGGACGCTCTTGGAGGATTGGGAGAATATCCCCCCTAGTGTAGCCATGAGCCTTGTATGATCAACGGGATCCAGACTCCAAGCAGTTATAAAGCAAAGGGGATACCCCACCAAATATTAGGAACTATAATAATGTTGCTCTGTTATGAATAAACTGTTGTAAAATGGATTATATTGGTTTTGCATACAAACTTTTTTGATGTATTTTTTAGGGTATTTTTGTTAAAATTCAGATAATTAGAAAAGTTAATGTTTTTTTAAATATTTTATGTGCCTTAAATAAAGTTAATAATTTATATTTCTTAAATATATCAACTCATTTGTTCTAAATGCATTGCTGATATGTTTTTTCATTGCCTAAAGTTTGGTTTGCCAACTGCATACAAACTTTATTGATTCACTGTATTTCTATTTAAGATATTACAGCAGAATATAATATCCTTCGGATTTATTATTATTGTTTAAATTTTGTATAATTGTGGGATTCTCGTACGATTAAACATTGGATTCCTTCCATTTTCATATTTCATATTAAAGAAATTCCAAATTTTTTATGATCAAGGATCACTTTTTATTAATATTTTCTTTTTATATAATTCTTAAAACGGATAAATTAATTTTGAACGTTTAAAATCTAACATTTTCTGACATCCGGCACAATCTTGCACTCGGCGTACGCATCTCCGGCCTTTGTTTCCTTCTTGGCGCAAGGCGGACACTCGACACAGCAGATGTCATCCTTGGGTGTGGCTTTCAGCAGACCATTGATGTTCTCTCCCGGCAGTGGCTTCAAGCGTGTGCCAGAGTCGACGCGTGCCTGTATAGTTTTACCCTTGGGTACTGGCTTGGATGGGGCGTAGGTGGGTCCATCTGGGGGATTAGTTTGACCCCAGTATTCCTGGGGCACATCCCAAATGATCAACGAGCCGTCCGTGCTGCCAGTGACAAATGTCTTGCCGCAGGGACTGTAGGCAGCACTAATAACCGATGAAGCGTGTTCAGATCCAACTCCGACGACATCGCCGCTATTATAATCCCACAGCTTGACCTGAAGATCGCTGCCAACGCTGACAAAGTAATCGCCGGTGGCATTCATGGACAAACAGTTCACCGATGACTTCTTCGAGGCGGTCAGCTCGCGGATTAGAGCACCATTGTACACCATCCAGTAGATGATTCTGCCGTCCGATCCACAGGTGAGAATCTGTACTCCAGTTGGGAAATACAAGACGGACATGAACTGCGTATTGGCGGTGACAACCTGTTTGCGGGTCATGCGACTGGAAATGTGGTCAATTTAAGGGGAATCCCACTTGATTACAATGTTATGCCAACTCACCTGATATCCCAAATGACACAAGATCCATCCGTGCAGGCAGAGATCACCTCAGTGTCCAGATAATTAATGTCAAGTGAAGTAATGGGACCCGAATGATCCTTCAGAACACCAACTAGATCCTGGCGATATGGTTCTATCTTCCACACACGCACCTGACCCTCGATGCCACCAGTGACGATGAAGCGTCCCGTTGATGCCACAGCCAAGGCACTGCATCCTGGTATTACATGGATTACATGGATTAAATATGAACTTAATCTAGAGATCTCAATTTACCCTTATTGTGAGCATTGGGTATGGCATAAATGAGACGTCCCGTCATGGGAGTAAAGGCGCGAATGATGCCATCGTTCCACACGGACACAATGCTGGTTCCGTCCTGGGCGAATCGCACCGCGGCGCAGTTAAAGTTGTACACCATGATGCGGAGCAGCTCCTGCTTGCGGGATGAGGACCAAATGCGAATACTCTCGTGACCGGCAGTGGCAAAAACAGCCGCATAATTTCTGCAAAAGATTCAAGTTCTAGAGGACTACGACAAGGAGGAGATCGGAGATGGCAACCCACTTGGGAAATGTGATGAAATAGACGGCTTTGGCATGACAGGTGCGCAGCAGTTTCAGCACCCAGGATGTGATATTCAGCATATAGATCTCATTGGTGTCCGTGCAGATGTAGAACTTATCCGGCGTGGAGCGCACAAACGAGGAGATGCGACCAGAGACGCGGGTCGTCTTCACAGTGCGCAAATAGGGCCAGGTCGGGCCGGGATAGTCGCGAAAGTTGATCAGTGGCACATCCGTGCGCTCCTCCACCAACTGAACTTCACCATCGCCGGCTCCGATCAGAAGGCGACCTCCCTCCAGCACATAAAGAGCACGCACTCCGTTCACATAGCGATTGCAATCGCGTCCAGTTGGCTTGCGAGGATTGTGAGTACCGAAGGCACCCAGAATGCCGCTGGATGAGCCCTGACGGGTCACGTTGTCCCTGTCGCAGCAGTTGAGCACGATCTTGATGATGTCCCCAGTGCCGCTGCCAAGATAAGCAAACTCATCGTTTTTATCGATGCGGGCGCAATAGAACTGCCGAGACTTGGAGGCCAACTGCACGTCCTGCACATAAAGTTTCTTCTGCTCACGCAGAATGCTCCACAGGCGAAGATGACGATCGCCGGCGGTGAGAAAGAAGAACGGATTGTTGTGCAGCGGACGCACACAAAGAGCATTCCCTGAAATGGCCCTCGATGCCGGCTGACGGCAAATGGGAGAGCTGCAAGTCAAGATCATTAAGATAAAGAACAAGTGGAAATGTTACAGTCGCGATGCCCGACTGTAAGATGCCCAGTACCCCTTTATACGCCGCGATTCGATTCCGATTCCGATTAAACTAGCATGAATTAAAAAGAGAAACTAAGCAAATAAATTAATAAACTTAAAATAAAAAAATATATATTAAAAATAAGTAGGAAAAAAAAGATATATCATGAATTTAGGTGAAACCAGTGGGAAAGGCTATAGTCTAGCTCCCGACTTTAGGATACCCGTTACTTATTTAAATAAATTTAAAATATTTTTTATTGCATTCTTTTAGGCACTTACGTTGCTATAAACTTAAATCAGATATTACCACCTTTCTATTTGTCCGATCTTGCTACAATTTGGTAAGATGATAGGTAATAATAGTAGTGTAACGAATACAATATACCCTTTTACTTATTTTTTTAAGTAACAGGTATAATTAGTAGGGAAAAAATAACAGATTTATCATGAATTTAAGTGGAAAAATTTGTTGAAAGTCTCAAATACAGTTGAATTTCCATAACTCGAACTTCTATAGATCCAATTTCTCTCTAACTCGAGCTTAATGAGTGGCAGTCAAATTAATAAACTTTAGAAAATAACTCTATAAGTCGAATACCTCCTAAACTCGAACCTTTTCTTTGGATAATGGTGATTCGAGTTCGTGAAGTTGGACTGTAGCTATTTTTTAAATTGAATTTTTAAGTTCCAATGAAAAATGATCATTTGCTTTGTTGTTTTGTTGCCAACTAAATTTTGTTGTTCCAGCGGACAGACAGACAGTCGGACAGACAAATCGAATAACTTTGGATACTGGGCCAAAAATAAGTCTTAAGAAAATAATAAACAACATACAATGTTTGCATATCGAAGACTATGACAGAGCCGTCATCCTTGCCACCAATCGATATGACAAAGCGATCCTCGGCCGTGAAGCAAATGGCCTGCACCTTCACCTTGTGCAGATCGTGACGTCCGATCTCCTTGCGTGTCTCGTAGTCCCAGACAATGACGTAGCCGCGAAATCCCATGTGGTTCACCTGGCCGGAGGCAATATATTTGCCGCTCTTGCTGACATCCAGGCAGGATATGCTGTTCGTGTGCCCGGACATAAACTCCTGTGTGTTCTTTTGGAAATCGGCAATTGCAATCTTGTTGCCCAGTGGAAAAATGGCCGCCTGGGTAATGGGATGCTGGCGCACGCCGTTTTCCACCTTGCCATTGATGCCGAAAATCGCACGCGGCTGCAGTTGCTTACACTCTTTTGTTCCAGTCGACATTTTGGCAAATAAATAAATATATATATTTTTTAGTAAATTGTGTTTTACCGGTCACTGTCAGCACGAATAGCAACTGCTTATATTTATTTTGTTTGAAAATCAAGCAACCGTTGCCTGGAAGCCCTTTTCAAGCATTGTGGCAACGCTACAAAAACAGCTTTTGGTATTTATTAGTGTATTTTGTAGGTGGTAACATTGGTGTGACTTCACAATTTTGTGACAATGCATTTAGTGTTCACATTGCCTTGTGCAGCGTTTGTGAAGCAGTGAGAAGACACCTTAATTCGCATAATTTTAAATTCATTTATGAAGTTCAACCCCATCAGTTAAAAATATATTTGCAGTCAACTTGTTTAATTTGATTTTGATTATTATATTGGTCACTGCAAAAAGTATGTATGACAATATTTCAATCATTTTCTTTTTAATTTTAGATGACCCTGACAATGAATAAAATAAATAAATAAGCGAAATAAATATTATTTTTCCTTTCATTCCACAATTACCATTACAGGGTATAGTAACAGCAGGCATTCTGTTAAATTCAAGCTAGGTGGCAACGCCGCAGTCCAGCCGGCAAGAATAAAACAAAAACAAATAAACAGTGCAAAGAAATAGAAACGTTCGCAAATACGTATTTATGTACATACATATGTACTTGTGTTTGTACATAAATAGAACTATATAAGCTGCATTCTTGTGCCGTTTTTCACAGTTATTCGGTCAAGCAGCACTCGCGCTAATCAAATAACAGCTCATTTGACCCGTGCGTGCAAAACAGACAGACAGACGGACAGAGAGAGTGAGAGTGAAAGAGAGATAGAGATTAAGATTACTTCGCATTATGTTGGGAATCACAAAGCACTTCAAGGAATGGAGTTTGCTGCTCCTCCTGACTGTGGTTTCCCTGATTGCGCAGGGCGAGAGTCTTGGCGGCTTTCGTCGAGGCCGTCAAGTGGATGGATTCCTGGGGGAACCAAGTAAAATTGCCACATTGCAGCGTGCACTGGATGTGGAGGATTTGTGGTTCGAGCAGCGATTGGATCACTTTCAATCGGACGAGACGCGAACTTGGAAGCAGCGTTACTTTGTGAACGACGCACACTATCGGAATGACAGTCAAGCTCCCGTGTTTTTAATGATTGGCGGCGAGGGTGAAGCCACCAAGAAGTGGATGCACGAAGGCGCCTGGATCCATTACGCCGAGCACTTTGGTGCGTTGTGTATTCAGCTGGAGCATCGCTACTATGGCCAGAGTCATCCGACCAGCGATCTGTCCACCAGCAACCTGGCCTATCTCAGCTCGGAGCAAGCGCTGGCCGATCTGTCCAGCTTTGTGATCGCCATGAAGGCCAAATACAATCTGGCGGATACACAGAAATGGATTGCTTTCGGCGGCTCCTATCCGGGCTCATTGGCTGCCTGGGCCAGGGAGAAGTATCCGAGTTTAATCTACGGTGCCATCAGCTCCAGTGGCCCGTTGCTGGCCCAGGTGGACTTCACGCAGTACTTTGAGGTGGTCAAGGCGTCGCTGGCCAGCTACAAGCCCGACTGCGTGGAGGCTGTGCAGCGTAGTTTCGCCCAGGTCGAGATTCTGCTGAGGCATATGATTGGACAGCGCAATCTCGATGAAAAGTTCAAGTATGTAACATTGTGAATCAGTGATGCCAATTTGGGCTTTTTTCGGATAGATTTGTCTGGATTTTAACTGCTTCAGCCGGGAAAAATCTCAAACATCTTTGAAGCCAAAAATCTGGCTTTTTT
This sequence comes from Drosophila recens, assembly GCA_037043495.1. Classification (NCBI taxonomy): domain Eukaryota; kingdom Metazoa; phylum Arthropoda; class Insecta; order Diptera; family Drosophilidae; genus Drosophila; species Drosophila recens. The sequence continues at coordinate 31,011 of JBAMBJ010001327.1, read as the reverse complement.
TTTAGATTCAATTAAATTGAATCCAAAAAGGATTCTATACTGCCAATTTCGGAACCTTTTGAAAATGGAAACGATATATAGGCGAAACACTTCCCAGTACACCAAAATTCACCTCTTAAAATGGGAGAATGTTAAAAATACGTCAAAATTTTGGTCCTAAGTAAACAAATATCGAGTAAACCCTTTTTCAGAAGTGGTCACTTTCGCTCTGACTCTTCTTATTGTTGCCATGGTCGAATGCAGAAGTAGAGAGTGTTTTAACCAAGTTAGTTTGATATAAACCAAACTCGACACAAAACTTGTTGCAATACGAATAAATTGCCTGGCAAACACCTAAAGATGATAAGCACCATAGGCGTAGTTCAATGTCAAAGAAAATGCCGAAAAAAATCATCTTTTAAAAGATGTTTTAAAACTTTAATTTAAAAAATTAAAATAGGAAAAAAATGTGGCCTATTTCTCTGTCTTTTTTTTACTTTTTCAGCTTTTTTCAGTTTTTTGTGGTCGTTTTGTCTTTTTTTTCCAGACAATATTTGGCATCACTGTTTATGATTAACAATTTAATATAAGTTTAATCATTGAATCTTGTTTTAGAACCTGCACGCCACTTAAAGACTCTATTGAGAATGCTTTGGACATTTCGAGTTTCTTTGAAAATCTGGCCGGAAACTTTGCTGGCGTTGTGCAGTACAACAAGGACAATTCGCCGCATGCCAAGATTACCATCGATGAGGTAAGAAAAATGGACAAAATTTGGTACTTTAAGTAATCTTTTCTCTGAACGCTTATAGATCTGTGATGTCATGTTGAACACCACAATGGGACCGCCTGTGACACGCTTGGGAGCGGTTAATGACATGCTGCTGGAGCAGTCCAAGTCCAAGTGCCTGGACTACAAGTACGATAAGATGATAGCCGATATGAAGAACGTTTCCTGGGACTCGGAGACGGCCAAGGGCATGCGTCAATGGACCTACCAGACATGCACGGAATTCGGTTTCTATCAGACGTCTGAGAACAAGTCAGACACATTTGGCGATCGCTTTGGCGTCGACTTCTTCATACGCCAGTGCATGGATGTATTTTCGGATCGCATGAATGCCAAATATCTCGACCAGGCTGTGTCGCAGACCAACAAATACTATGGTGCACTCAAGCCGGAGACAACGAATGTGCTGTACGTGCACGGTTCCATTGATCCATGGCATGCTCTGGGTCTGTATGTGTCACCCAATGCCAAGACGCCCGCCATTTACATTGAAGGTAACCCGAGTCGATCAATCAATCGATATGCAATTTAATATATTATTTTTATCATTTTACATTTTTGCAGGCACCGCACATTGCGCCAACATGTACGAGCCGGCGGCCAATGATACTCCGCAGCTGAAGGAGGCACGCAACAAGATACTCAAATATCTGTCCAAATTGCTGGACGGCTATGCCAGCTTTGCCCAGTTCTCTTGAAGTCGCAATACAAAACCAAACCAAAAAATGCGCCAACTTGGCAATAATTAATTTAAATAAAAATAAACACATGTATCGTGAAATTTGAGATTTATCAGCTTTGCTTAACGTGTTCTTGGACAAGTTCTGAATATATAATAATTGTTGTCGGGAGCACTACAACAACAACAACCCTATTAGAGTCTACCTAAGTTGGAAGCAGCTGCTGCTCCCGGAGCCACTGCGTGCCCACCGAAGGTTTAGTTAATTGAATCGGATTTGGAAATTAATTTGCAATCCGTGGCAATGTTTAGTCCTTCTTGGCCTGCTCCATTTTATCGTAGAAATGCGCCAACTTGGCAATAATTAATAAAATAAAAATAATCAAATGTATCGTGAAATTTGAGATTTATCAGCTTTGCTTAACGTGTTCTTGGACAAGTTCTGAATATGTAATAATTGTTTTGAAATTGATTTGGCGTGGCAATGTTTAGTCCTTTTTGGCCTGCTCCATTTTGTCGTGGAATCGCTTCCAGTAATACTTGACCGTGGTATTTTGCAAGATCTTCTCGTTGACGAAGCGAATGGTCCAGGTGCCCGTCAAATACACGATATCATAGACAAAGGCCAGCACTCGAAAGACGAACTTCTCCACCTGCGCCTTGCTGGGCAGATTGGCAGCCGCTTCCTGCAATTGCTTGACAGCATCATCGGCCAGGTTGCTAACGGAACCGGCTGCCTGGCCAGAGCCAGAGCTAGAGCTGGAACCGGCCTCCTTTGGCTTGGACATTTTTGGTGCTGTGGCCGATTCGGCAGTGCCAATCTTGCCGCATTCGGATGCGGTCAGCGATGGTGTTGCATGCAACTGCGATTTGGTCTGACTGGCGGCATCATCACACTGCTTGCCAATCTTATCGTCACGCGTGCCAAACGCAGCGGTCTGCACCTGCGCAATTGTGGCTGAATCGCCAACCGCGCCCGAAGCGTGTCCCATAGTCGCTGCTGGCGATCCGATGCTGCCTATGATGCCCCCTTGATTGGCCCCCGCAGCGCCCTTGATCCGGTCATCGCCGCTGGCAAAGCAGCGCACAAGCTGCCGGGATAGAAACTGCGACTGACGCAGCTTTAAAGAGTGATCTGTGGGAACAATGAAATTCCACATGTATTTATTGCGCTCCTTCAATAAAAATATATAAGTAAATCTTACCCATGCTCTTCATCAGAATCACAGCACGAGGAAGCTGGGCACGTTGGCTGACCGAGAATACTGCGCGTAACATTGTTGCAGTTTGTTGTTTGAGCTCAGCTGGAAATCCGTGTACTACACAATACTAAACAGAGCTACTTGAATAACCAGAATATTGTGAAAATGTGAATAAATTAAATTAAACTCTCTCAACTTGAATCTGACTTGAACAAAATCTGACAGCAAAAGAAGGCACGACTCGAGGTGAATTTGACACGGACACAAACTCACCACGATTGTGGTAAGGTTATAACCAGTGTTGTGAAACGCGCAAAAGGACAACGCTATCTCTGTTGTTTCCCCGTTCCATTCGCATAATTTAAGTGTTCAAGCGCATTTGTTTGTTGTTGTGTTTTTGTCTTTATTTAAGCTAATACTAAGAAAATTAGTAAGTTCTCTAGTTACATGTAAAAAGGGCATATAAAAATTAGGCCCACGCTCACTCTAATGGTGCGCTAAGCTCTTGGCAAAAATGACGCGACAGTGTTGCAAAACGTGGCATCAAAGTGCATGGCGTAAAATGATAGAATGACGTAGTGAGGGAGATTCCGTTGATTTTACGCCATGCAATTTAGCCACACGAATTAAACTTAAATAAACGCAAAGATAACTGGCCACAATTGTGTGCGCCGAGGCATTTAATACAAATCTGGGCAGCTGTCTTTACCAAAGCTCCTGGCGCCTAATTTACACTCTGTTAAATTACATACATACATGCGTATAGTTTAATTAATTAGTTCACTTATAGCATTTAAACGGTTAACTTAATTAATTGCAGTAATTTGATATTATTTGTTCCTCGACTATTGGCAACAAAATCGCTTCGTATTCATATTATTTATGCATAAGTTTATCTCAAGAGCATGTAAAGCATTTAAAATGTTATAATAGCATACATAATGGGACTATGTATATGTATGTATGTAAACATGTATGTATATGTATCTCTAATATTAATTAATTATAATGTAATGGAAATGTTTGCGCGTTTTCCTTTAATACTAAGACGCACTCTAATCATATAAGCTGCTTCTATAATATTATTAGAACAGGCCAATTTGTTTCAGATTGTTCTTGATGATAACATCTGTGACGGCATCGAACACAAACTTCACATTGTTCGTATCTGTGGCGCAGGTGAGATGCGTGTAAATTTCCTTTTGGTCTTTTCGTTTATTGAGATTTTCAAACTTCATGCGTATATAGTTGGCGGCCTCCTCAAAGGTATTGGAACCTGCAGGAAATAAATTCAATTATTAAACAAGTTTAAATATAATTTAAAATTTCTATAAATACCTGTGTATTCCGGGAAGCATATTGTCAGGGGAGATCGCTTGATTTTCTCCTCGAACAAATCCTTTTTATTCAAGAAGAGTATTATAGACGTTTCGACAAACCACTTGGAATTGCAAATGGAGTCAAAGAGTTTGAGCGATTCAATCATACGATTCATTTCCTCATCCTCAGCCAAGACCAAGTCATAACCTGCAGCAGAAAGGTTCAATTAAATGCTGTAAATAGTACAATTTAAGACTGAATCTTACCAGACAGTGCCACACAAAAGATGATGGCCGTAACGCCCTCAAAGCAATGAATCCACTTCTTACGCTCCGAACGCTGACCGCCCACATCAAAGAGTCTGCAAGGATAAAGACGGATTTTAATATTTAATCAAACAGATTCAAACTGTAACTCACTTGAAGTGCAACTGTTTGCAGCTGAAATGTGTTTCAATGATGCCCGTGGTCTTGACTCGAGTGCGCAGCACATCCTGCTGTGTGGGAATGTAATTGGGTTGCGCAATGCGATCCAACGAGTTCAGATAGTATCCGGCCGAGTCGTTCAGCTGATATTCGCGCGAACGGGAAAAGGATTGCTGGACACCGGCGTCTGACCACAGCTTCTTCATGAGCATCACAATTTCCGGGAGTAGAATGCCTTCGTCTGCCGCCGAGGCGTGTGTGAAAAACTGGCGTGCAATGTCCGTTTTGCCGGGATCCGCAAACTCGATCTTTAGCCGACCCATGGCACGGATGATGACCATCAAGCTCTGTACGGTGTTGCTGTAGACAACACGTCGATACTCCTCGCACTCCTCCTGCGAGTAGCCCGTCTCATGGATGATCTTCATTTGTTTCACTATCGTCGATTTGCCCGATTCGCCGGCACCTAAGGAAAACAATCAATACAAACAAGAATTACAAATATGTAAAATAAGAGGAATGAGCTCATTCATTGTACTCTCGTAATCGGGAATGGAAAAGACATTTTCTTTCTCCATTCCATTGTTTGTGGCATGCGTAAAACCCGCCAATGAATGGAATCAATGAGTCTTTATGAATGAATGCCGAGTACTGAATACTGGCCATAAATTGCTCAATTGTCTTTGGGTTCAAGAGGCCAAAAAGCTCGCTGACTCGTCAGCTCAATTGCGATGGTCATGTAATCTTATGTAATTTAGCTAGTTGCACACATACATACATATACAAGTTATTACTATCTAATTAGAAGTGATGGCAATTTGCTGATTTACAAATGTAATTTTATAATTAACTAACATAAAGATAATTTTCTTTAGAAATACCATTAAATTTTTAGTTTTATTTTAAATAAGTACATACGAATTAAAAAAAAATTGTTTCTTTATCAAATGATCTGTTTACCTTAAAAATTGTTTCTTTATCAAATGATCTGTTTACCTTTTCGATCTTCCTCTATTAAATATTTTATCCCCCAATTCCCTATTTTTTTTAATGCAGTTTATTGAACTCTTCCGACGCATTATGTTATCAAAAATCGAAGTTTCCACTTAAGTTATAAATACATAAAATGCTGAGTATGATTAAACAAAAGTGTGTTTATAAGGGAGGCAACTAAGTAAAAGTAAAAACATGCTGACCATATATAGAAGGTGTTGCAACCAGTTCAATAGATAACAAATGATGTTACGTGTTTTCTGGCTTCCTCCATTTCCCAAAACAACTTCCACAAAAAATAAACAGAAATGAATGTTTTTATTGCCGAAATGATCTTTTAGCTACCGGTCTAAGTTTTGCCAAAGTTACGATGTTGACGATTGCAACAATGGAACATTAAAGTAACTATTTTTTTTGTTTTTCTTTCTTTTATATTAATCTTTGCAACATTCAATGCTTTTGTCGTTGTATGTGTTGTTGTTGGGTCCATTCCCAGACAGAAGCACACATGAAGACGGAGACGAAGACTGATGGTTAAGTAATTGCAATGCCTCGGCTGTACTTTCACTTTTACTGCACTCCCAACTCCCAATTCCAACTTACAGCTCAACTAAAGCGCCAAAACGAGCATTAACCGTTTGTTCATATATTATTAAGTTTAGTTTTTGAACAAACTCATACTCCAAACAATGCGCACTAATTTAGCAATAAACAAAAATGTCGTTATGGCTTAAAAGACGGTCAAGCCAATTGTCTATAATGGGGGCCCTTGCCAATGTGAATACGAATTGGGAAATATTTAAAACGAAATGGGGAAAAAAAAAATATAAACTGATCACAACAATGGCGAAAAAAGGTCAAATTATTAATAACAACAACAACAACACGCATACATTTCATATATCAATGCACCGTTAGCTGTGCCATAATCAGCAAACAGAAGAGAGGAGAAGGCCCGAGAGTGAAAGAGAGCTGAGAACGTTCCAAATGGCGGTGAGTACAAAGCGTGCTTGAGCACGATTACAACAAAAGTAGCAACAACATTAGCAACAACAAACACATAATCATCATTCAGAACGCTCATCATGATAATCAGCGGTATTAAAATTAACTTCATTAGCACACTCACACACACACAGCCTCCATCACCCCAAGCTAGACTAGAAGGCGTGTCACACACACACACACACACACACATACACACACACACACACACTCGTATACTCTATTATTGCAGTTCCTGTGCAATTAGTTTGTACATATGTTTGTATATCAAAGGTGACTAAAAAATAACAAACATCGATTCTGACAACAAAAGAAAGCAAATCATTTGGCTCGATTACTGCTTGCATGAGTAATCGCAATCGAGTTTCATTGGCGCCGCCAAGCGGCTGGCGTCTGAACTTTTAGATAAGTATAGTGGGAAAAAAGAAGAAGGAAAATGTGTTAATCAGAAATACTTGCACTTACACTCGTAAATAAATAAACACACTCGGAATCATTTCTTAATTGGCAAACGGAAGTGGAAACATTGATCGATATGTAAATGTGTGTGTTTTAACAACTATTTAAAGCAATTGTTTATCGCTTTAAATAATGTTTGTGGTCAGCCGCCAAGCCAATCAAAGAAATCAAAGTCATTTTAGTTGAAAATGCCTGTTGATTATTGACGCAAAGGTCATTTATTGATAATACTGATAAGGCAGGGAATGAATTATTGCGACAAGCACGAATAACAGCACATAAAGTACATTATATATGTATACTTAAGTATATAAGTTCTTAAAAATTGTTGATTAAGTTACTTGTGTTGACAGTTCGTGTTGGGTTTCAGTTTCATATTGAAGTGAGTGTGTGTGTGTGTGTGTTGAACATTGTTTATCTGTGGAAACGTAATGGGAATGGGAATGGGGGAAGGCATCATGTGCTTTCTTATATATTTGTTTCATTTACTTGTACACACATTTCTTACTCATGCCTCAAATGTGAGAAATTCGAGACTATCGCAATCTTATGCAAATATAATAAACACAAAAAATGACATCAAATATTTTAAATTACAGACGAAAACAGAACTGAAATGAAAGTTGCACTGCCAATTGAATGGCGTGTCAAAGGGAGGGAGGGGAGGGGGGCATAGAGAGTGAAACCGACAACAAATTAAGTGGGGTAATTCAGCTGGAGAGGCTGCCAGCGAAAAGAGGGTAATGGTCAGACACCCACTGCAACAATAGCAAAATTTTATTAAATCTACACAATAAAAACGAAGCTGACAACAACAACAACTACACATGCGCACACTCAAACACACACACACACACAGACGCACAAGCAGCTGCATTTGATGTGGGGCCATTTATTTGCGCTAATATCGTTCACCCCACTTTAAATGTCAGTGTAAAAGCAACAGCAACAACAACAACTGTAAAAGTCGCTGCCCCGACCAATTAGGTCTGCGAGAAAGAGTCGGCAAGTAGCAGAGAGTGATACTTCGAAGGGGGCGAGAGCGAGAGAGAGAGCGCATACGGGAGTGAACGCAGGCGCAGCAGCCAAAAGAGATACATAATACCATAGAAATAAAAACAGCAACAACAACCAGATGTGCACAATAAAATAAATACGAGCGCAAATGTTGCAAGGTGTTTTCTTGTTGCCTGTGTCCATAAACTAAACTACACTACACTGCTAGCAAACAACACTGTACAGCATAGTTGCTGAACTTGTCACTGAAATGTTTGATTTAATGAGCAGCTGCATTGGCAGCCCAAGAAAATTCTGTTTATTTGCGAACGTTATGACGCAATAGTTAAAATACAGTATGTTAGGTAAATTTAAAATTTTATTTTATATTATTTTTATTTGATCAAAACATATACTTGACTAACTGTATGCTCTAACGTTCGATCGATTTCTAGCTGCTTTTCATTTTAGGGCTGTCGAGTGCTGTTATGAGTTCATCTCGAGCAAGGTGAATTAATAAGAAGGTGATGTATTCGCTCTCTCTCTCGGGGCCAATCTGTCAAACAGAGTCTGACGTGAGAGAGATGACAGAGATAGATATATAGAAAAATTGTTTTGTTTGCTTTTCTATACTCTTTACTTATTTGCGATTTGTGCGCTGTGCAATGTATAAAATTAAAATTAAATGCAATTGCATGTTTGTCTTGTTGTTCCTGTAATGACCCCGTAGGTAACCAATTAATTAATTGTGATTATGGAGATCTGTTAAGCTCCTGTTAGCCGTCAGCATCGACGCTGTTATCCCTGTTGCTCTCTTTGTGGAAGCTGCTCCCACAGTTCCTGTTGCATTTATTTGTCTCTTCTTAATATTTCTGGAAACACAAACCAAACGACTTGCGTTCGTGCCCCGAAAAAGAGACCACGTCAAACGAATACATCACCTTGTTATAAATTCATCTTGATCTCGAGAATCATTTAACTGGCATGTCGAGTGTCCCTTTCACACCCCCTGCTGCTGTTACCATTTCACTCGTCAGCCCCTTTTGAGTCATCGCATCATTAACAATGCGGCTAAGTGCAACTATGTATGTGTATGTTTTGTATCTATATGAGTGTGTATTATGTGGTAGCTGTTGTTGTTGACTGCCGCTCGAAAGCTGAAAAAAAAACCCATTTCATTGTTTTAAACATTGAATGGCAATGAATGAATGAAAGTGCGCTTGCGGGGCATTCAAATACAATTTCTCGGTGTGGCTTTTTTTTTTTGTTTTTGGTATAGAAATTTAATTGCAGAAGGCTAAGACGCGAAGCGGTGTTTAATTTCACTCTGCAAGAGACCGACTGAGGTCAAAGTTGATATGCTGGCGTCGCAACGCCTCAATGCACATTTCTCACAAGAACCGCAACAACAAGTGCTACTCATATATATATGTGTGTGTGTGTGTGTACATATGTATGTGTAAGTAAGAAGAACCGCAGAAGAAACATGTTTCCATCGGCAAGCCGATTGATGGCGCCCCAGTTGCGGGAGTCGTTGACGCCGATGCCGCCAGTTCGACATTTGGTTTCAATTTACGTTCAATTTCTTATCGCAATCGAATTATTAGACATGTTTGTTTGTACATTGCATAATGGCCAGATGAATGGTGTATCGAGTTGCAAAGCCACTTCTTTTATCTCAACATTTAATTGAAAAGGCAACAAACATACACACACTTGTACACAAACACACACACACTCATATGTAAGTTATTTCGGTAAAAATTTAAAATGAAATGCAGCCTGCAAAAGTCACCCCATATAAAAGAATTTATTGTGCACGCATTTTCCGCTTAGGTTTGTAGTTCAACAAAATTGTATAGATGGCGTCACATTTTTATGCACAGAATAATCATAAAATGCGAAATATGATGATGCTGAAGAGATCTGTGTGAGACGCACCTAAAAGCAGCAGTTTAACCTCCGAGGCGGCACGTTCTCCTTCTGCTCTCAACGCCCGGTCGATGTTTTTCGAGCGTTCGATGGCTTCTTTATCTCGTGCTGTACTCACGGCACAACCCATTTTGATATTAAATGTATTTTTATATTGTTAACCAACTCTTGATAAATTTTGGCGAACTTCTCGCCAGTAATTAATTAATTTTCACTCGCGTTTTTCGGTAGTTTTAATTAGCCACTGCAGATCGTTGCGTCTGCGCGTCGTCTGTACACTTTTTTTGTTGCTTCTCCTCCTCCTCCTTTCTCACAGGCACATACACACACACATGCACACGCGCACTCAAAGTTAGAGCGACGCAGACTCAGTGGGGCCGTCGATTTGTACTTTCCAAAACACTCGCGGCGAACTTATTTGGTTATTTAAATTTTCTAACGCTATGTCTGGCGGCAAGGCTAATTATTATTTTATTTTTGGCAAAATTGCTATTGCCGTTCGTTCGGTAGCGTGAATCACTTTTTAACTTCTACTGCGGTCGCTTTGGTCTTGCCTAAAGAAGTTGCCTGACGGTAAAAGAAAAATCATGTGGCAGCCCTGGCTAAGCTTGGCACAAAAAAAGGTGGCAGCCATATTGGGTGGCAATAAAACAAAGTGGCAGCCTTGCCTACGGTGGCAGCCACAAACCATATTAAACTATTGTAAAGAAAACTAGTTAAATATGGAATTTGCTTAATTTTGAGGCAAGAATTTTAAAACTTTCACAGAAATTGCTTTACATTTTGTTTTGTTTGGGTGTTGTAGGTAGTGATGTAAAAAAACATCGATGTTTCCACTCAAACTTACATCACTAGTTGTAGGTAATTTCAGTTCAGTTGCTCGTTCAATTCGTTCGTCGATCGGTACATTCTTAGTGTTGTAAAATGCCTTGCAGCACTGCAGTGGACAACACTGACGTCAGCACGCTCAGTTTTAGAGTGGCCAGACTGTTCTTTACATAAACAGCGATTATAAAAAATTTAAATATCAATTACCTGACTTGGTTTAATAAAAAAAATTTATACTTCTAAAACACTGCTGAAATCGACTTATTTCGGGTATCTCGATATCATTCGTAGTCACACATTGCAATTGAACAGTCTGGCAACACTCAAATCATTCCTTGCGCGCAAAAATGTCATTCAAAAATAAAACTGTAGCAAATTTATTTCAGGAAACATTTATTTTTTATAAACTGGCAAAGGTGACATTTGTGGTTTTATTTTAGGATAAAGATAAAGATCTTGTGTCAAATGTTGTTACCAAAAATAATGAATGCAAAGGCTGCACAATTTTTTTTGGAATGTTTCAACATTTCAATATCAAAAATTTGCCCTTTACCATGCGATGTTTATTGAAACAACGCTTTAAGTATAAACAAACAGAACACACACAAATTTGTGTGCGACTCGGAAGTGCACGGCGTTCGCTCAATGTGGGCACAAACCGAAAAAGTTCTCAGGGCCCGAACGGGCGCAGACTATACATACATACATACTCGTACATACACAAGTATGAAAATTCATGCATAAATAATATTTGCTTTGGCCTTTCGGGACAATGCAATCATGTTGAAGATGAGGATGACAGCAGGCGCCAAATGGCAGCAAGTTGCATTCAAAGCCTTAGTCTTATTGAAAATCAAAAATTAGACGGCAAAATTGGTAACTCTGAAGAAAGGGGTGGCACAACTTTCCCCAACTAATTTTTCAATATGTAATTTGAAAAGCACTCACAGAAATAATGTTTTACCCCAACAAAGCTAGATAAAAATTTATAAATTCTGTTTGATATAAAATTTTGAACGAGTATTATGTATTATGTATGTATATTCAGAGTTGAAAAAAAAACATAAGAAGTAATATTGGGTTTTTCTGGGTTGTTATCAGTCCTTGCAATGAATGTTGAATCATTTCATAATTTTTTTAATGCCCCCAGATTTTTAATTTTAAACTTTATTAATTAATTTTTTATCCTTTCAGTTTAAATTTAAATATAACTATAGATATTTAATTAAACTTTTATATTAATTAACTTATGCTTAAATTTTTACTTAATTGGTCAACTGATCTTAGTTGACATTAAATAAATAAATAAAAGTAAATAAAATAAAATAAATGTGAGAGGTATTTAATTTGAAAACACTTTTTTTTTTAACTCTTAAGAATAATCAATAATAAAAATATATTCATATTAACATGGAAATTTATATTGAATTTAATTATATTCAATTTAGAAATTCTAAACACGAATATTTAATTTAATTATAATCCCCTTTTCATTAGTGCAGCTGAGGTCGCAGTGCAAAAGCTGTTGGATTTGTCGAGGACGTCACATGGTGCCCTGTTTGCGCCCCAGTAGTACGAGTACATTGTCTACGTGGAGGCCATCAACGGGTCATGATTTACACATGTTTACACGAACAGCGCGAACGGGAGATGGGAGAAGGGGGCATCGGGATCCCCTCATGAATGAATGATTGCAGCATTGCTTTTGTGGTGCTGTAATTTATCGTAAAAAGTAAAAAGGCAATGGCAATGGCAACGGCAACGACATCGGGCGGCAACAGCAGCAGCAGCAACAGCTAGAGAAATATGGATTGATGCGGTTTAGGGGTTGGGTGTTGGGATTGGTGGTTGGGGTTTGGCGGGCAAGGGAAGCGCGCGGACAGTTGGCTCTTTGGGTGGTCCAATTGGTCGAGGTTGCAACGCAGCGCATGCAAAGTCTCTTGCTCGTCTTCGTCTTCCCTCCTTCTCCCACTCGGCTGTCTTACTCGTCATCGGCATCATCATCATCATGATTGCTGCTGTCGCTGCTCGTCGTACTTGTTGTTGTTGCTGTTGCTGTGCTCTGCATTGAATTCAAATCGTTTGCCGTTTGCTGATGCCAACAATTTTGACGAACGTCGACGTCGGCGTCGGCCAAACTTCAATCGGCGCGCGCACAAAAACAAAAACCAAAGCAAACAACAACAGCAGCGGCAGCAGCAGCAACTACAACAACAATTAAAGGACGCCAAGGCCTTGAAATAGATACTCATATATGCATACATACATATACATGCATGCAAGTGTGAGTGTGTTTGCATGTACTTTTACAGTTAGCTCACACCAATACACCCACACACCTACACCTACACACACACACAGGCCGTTTAGCACATGTGTTGTTGCTTTAACAGAACAAACTCAAGATTAAGATTAATTTCGTCGATAATTTGGAAAAATCATTTCGGCTTTTTATGCGTTGAAAGGTTGAACAGAACGAAGGCAACTGTAGTTTTGAAAGATGTGCGTTTTTCAGATGGGGAAATGGCGACGCAGCTCCACACTCAAGTGGAGTTTCAGACTTTTCAGACATCCAATTGATGGAGATTCATTCTTGACCGCCCGTCGATCGTCGCCTGCGTCAATCGATTGATTTTCGGCACTTTTCAAAGTCGTCGAAAGAGTCTATCGGCTGATTGTTGGATTGACAGGAAGTAAAAATAAGCAACGGTTTGAATTCTGCAATTAGTTTGACTGGAATCGGGATAAAACACTTTAAAATTATAGAAACAAATCATTTGTGAATTCAACTATCAGAAATATATTACAAATTATAGCAATTTACACTTAAATTAATTTGTTCAACTACTTTCTTCATCTGAATACATTTTGTTTGATTATTTCTTATATAGCTTTAATGCAATATCCAAATATAATTACCGACTTAATCATATTGCTTTTAAATTATAAATGCCCAATAAGATTTTCAAATTACCTCTATCAATAGAAAGCTATCTGATTAAACTTCAGTCTAAAATTAGTTGTTTTTAAATATTTGGTTTTTACATTTTTCAATTTATTGCCAATATATTGACAACCTCAAATTGATTTGGAAAATGCACATATTTGAATATTTTAATGACAGCTTGTCATTGTTGATGGGAAATGAGGGCGAAAATTCAAAAATCGTATGCACAAAGACTAAAATTAGCAGCGTCAAATTTGTTTACAATGAAAAAGTAATAATTACCCAAAATACTGAGAGGGTAAAGAGAAAGACAAAATTGTGCCTGCACTACCGACTACCGTCTGTACATTTGATGTGTAGATCCGATCGATGATCGTTCGAAGACCTAAGGAAAAGTCAAGAAAAAAAAATTAAAACTAAAAGATGAAAAAAAGTATTTTAACTATTGAGTCTTGGGCATCGTTCGACAAATGCGGGCCGTGTCTACAAAATGTTTTGTTTACATGAAGCATAGGGAAAACTAAATCGTACATGGCCATACGGCTGCAACCTGCCCGGGAAACGGGTGAGGGAACGGGAACGGACCTGGTAGCAGTAACAGCAGCAGCAGCAGCAGCAGGAAACAAATATCGGTGCCAGTGCAATTGAATTGCCATAAAATTGGACTCGTCTGGGGTCTGGGGTGTGAAATTTATGAATTCCCATTGCAGTTACAGTGGAAAATCTTTTGTCATGGATGCCAGAGATTGAGATCAGTGAGATCGGTGTGCATCTCGAGGCTATGGTTACGTGGGAGCTTTTAAGCACCTGCCAGCTGATGTAGTGCAGTTTTTCCAAAGAAATAATGCAATTATTTGTATAAAACTATCTTTGTTATTTTCAGAAAATTTTCACAAAAATTTGATGCGTTTCGATTTTCAGCCAAACGAATTAACTTTCCTCGTCAATTTTGAGTATATCCAAAGTTTCGTTACTATTGAGGGACTCATAACATGTGTACTCATAAGTAGAAGCATCGTCATAAAATGTCCATGGATATTTGGAGATTGCATACGCCATCGGTTTAGACTTTTATCATTGTTTATGAGTTTCTTTTCTCCTTTTGTATTAGTTCCCCTTTCTGGCCAGCTATTTTTGCGCCGATTTTACTTGTTGCTTTATGGCTTTATAATGTCTGAGCGCTCTGTTTTATGATCTCTGTGTGCCTGGCCAGCCGTAAACTAGTACTGATTCATGTCGTTCCGGCAACATATAACAATTTGTGATCCATTATGTGGACTGCTCCTTCCCTGTTACTTGCAGCGAAGGCGCCAGAAGGCGGTCAGTTCCTTAAGATAATCGTAAATGGTTAAGAGAAACAAGTGAATCTCGGATTTTACTTACCATTCGGATCTAATATGACACTTATTTTTTCGCTTTTCCACCCTTGCCCCCTTTGCCGTCCTTGCAACGTGGAGAGGTTGGTGTGAGTACTAAAAATGTATATTAAACAATTATACTAAAAGTTTAATATTCTTATAAACAAATGTAAGACCATACCTTTACTACATGGAGATTGCTCTTTTGTAGCCTTCTTAGAATCACCCTTCTTAGAAGAGTCCTCTTTCTTTTTACAAGGATCGGCCTTCTTTTTGCAAGGATCCTCTTTCTTTTTACAAGGATCGGCTTTCTTTTTGCAAGGATCCGCATTCTTTTTGCAAGGGTCTGACCTCTTTTTACAAGGATCAGCCTTCTTTTTACATGGATCCTTCTTTTTACAAGGATCAGCCTTCTTTTTGCAAGGATCCGCCTTTTTCTTACAAGGATCCTCTTTCTTTTTGCAAGGATCCCTCTTCTGACCGGCTCCACTCAATTGCCGAAAACAGGATATGTAGGATTCGCCCAATTTTAAAAATGAAAGACTTAGTAAACGATTCATACTGATTTTTTACTGAATTTGAGGAGTTTTTATTTTAAAATTTTAAAATGTTGCGTGTTTATACCGAAGTCTAGATTCCAAATGTTACGAACTATAGTTTTCATTACATTTCGAACTTTTGACGGATGACTTTGTTAACAAAGAAAACATTTTTTTTTTTACAACTTTTCTTTTTTATAAAATTTTTCACTTTTGAAATGTTTGTAAAAAGTAGAAATTATGATAAAATGCTTTTTATAGATCGAATTTATATGAAAGTTATTCATATTGCTGCGACTCGCGTTTGGTATTTAAAATTTCAGTGTCAAGTTTCACATTCTTGTGAGCTGGCCCTACCCCGCTACCGGATCTCAAGTGTCGACCACACATTAGCCTCGCTTTGCCTGGGGCAACGGATACCCGGGTCCGAGCCTCAAGTAGTTTGGAACCACAGTGACAATGTCTCGGCGACGCCAATGTCAAAATATTTGTCAGCGCCTCGATTTACGGCGGGTAATTAGCCCGAGTCAGTCGGGATGCGTCAGGATGTCGCCTTCGATTAACCCAAATTTACATGTTTTGTATTTCTTATTATTTTGTTGTATTTTGTGGCCTCCCTCCAAGGCACTTGAATCTTAGAAAAACCAATGCATTGTTAGTAATGATCTGCTCAGTTTTCCAGTAAACTGTTGTGGAGACCTTTAGAAACCTTACCTTTTGGACCAGCGGTGGGCACGCAGTGGCTCCGGGAGCAGCGGCTGCTCTTAAGTTAGATAGACTCAAATAGATGATTTCCCACCGCTGTTTTGAACATTAGTTATATAGTTAAAGACCTTTTTTTTATGATTTTCTCTTTATTTTTCTTAAAAAAAGTTCTTCGCACACAGGTGCGCTGTTTTCGAAGGCCAAAGTTCAGTCGCTTTTAAAAAATAATACTGAAAGCGATTGGTATAAAATCTACAAAAGCCAAGAACAAAGCAAAAAATAAATGTGAGCGACACCATCTCGAATAGTATCCAAGAACAACAACAAAAGGAAGAACAACAACAGCAATTCAATGACGACAATACGTGTCGATTGAAAAGAAACAGATGCCAGAAAACAACTTCGAAAAGAATGAAGATCGCTGCACACGATCCACAAGTACTTGTAGCTTTAAGAAGGGCGCCGCCTGCCACATGCCACATGCCACACATGCCACATGGTAGACAACGAATTCGGCATTTATCACATAATCAGCGCTGTGTTTCCTTTTTGGCGAAATCACCTGTAATTAATTAATTACGAGCTGCATTGCAAAATTGAACATTGAAATCGATGAAAAGCAAAGTATAAAATCTTACTCGATTATTGCTGGCTGTTCTATTTCCTGTTCCTCCAGCATTCTTCATTTTCATTTTCATTTCTCATTTATTTCTGATTTTTTTTTTTTTTTTCTCCTACTTTAACCCGCTGTGAGTCAACGTGTTTTTAAGTACCGGCTATTAAACTAAAAGCTAAACAACAGACTTGCCAAGTGCCGAATGCAAATGGTTTCTGTGAGAATCGACCATTTGACTGTTTGACTGTTTGACTGTTTAACCAATCGACTGTTCGACCTATTGTCGATTGTTCAACCCATCGTCGGGTACTTTCCGCTTCCTATTTTCGTGCTCTCCGGCCTTTGTTGTTGGGGGCCTTTTAAAAGTATTTGGCGTTCGTTGCTTTTTTTTTCTTAATTTCTGGTAAATTTGGCGCAATTATTGCGCACCAAATGGATCGCAAGTCTATAAATTGTTCAATTTTATTGCGCCAGTTTCGACAGCTGAATGGCGCGTCCAACGTTTGCTCGCAACGATCGGCGGGGGGTCCCCCATGAGCATATGTGTGTGTGTGTGTGTGTGTGTAAGTCTGTTGGAGCTTTTATTATATGCGATAGTTTGCATAGTACTCGTAGTAGTTTGGCAATGGCACACAGATCGAACGTTTACTGGCAGCTGGCAGCCTAAACACACGTCGTGTTGGCCATCTTGCGCAAAACGTCGGCGGCGGCCATTTTGGAAATCGTGTAATCGTGTGGCAAGGTGTTTATGGCCGCCCCTGTCCGACTGCCAAGTGTGGCAACATGCAAAGCAACAAACATTCCATTTCTGCAGAGCCAAGAGTGATCTAACATTATACAAAATGTACAAAAAAAAAAAATAAAAAAAATAGAAATATTAAAGTCACATTATTTTAGCATTAAAAAATATTTCCCATGAAATTTAGCTTACATTTATTAAAGAACTGCTAACGAAATGATTTATAGTTTTACGTATTACAAAATGGAATGTATGATACAAAATTTAATTGAAAACTTCATTTCATTAGCAATAATAATTTTTTTTTATTTATGAATTTTAATAATTAAAGTGAATGTAATATTTAATTGTTGTCAATTTATTTACTAGACAATCCAACTCTCGACAATACTTCGATTTACTTATTCAAAAAATATTATTGTTATGTTCTTAACAAATTAATTTCCTCTCCTGGCAAACAATTTTTTTAATTTGTAATGTATAGTTAAGGTTTCAAACAACTAACTTACAAATATTTTGACGTAAAATGCATAAATATTTCTCAAGAGGTCTATGATAATACGGGTCGCAAGAAAATCAATGGCTATTTGTAAAAATATGTGTTAATATAAATATGCATCCAAAAATTAAATAATATTAATTTACATATTTTTACAATATCTTTTTAAGAATAAAGTAACTCCAATAATATTAATAGGCACTTAAATACAGAGCCTTTTGGTATGATCAATACCTTAATCATAGCTGACTAATCATTTCTATTTCTATATTTAATCTGTTTACAGATCCCTTTCAGTGTTTAGACCAATAGTATTAAGTTGGCTGTCACCAAAGTTTATCCAAACAGAATCCAATAGGCCAATTTCCACTTAACAGCCAACCGAGCGTACTATAAATATTTGATAAATATTTACACACCAAAGCCGTGGGAAAATGGAATAACAAGACAGCAACTAAGTAGCCTTAGTCTAGCATAATAAAAATAAAAATCAAAGTAATTTGTTTGCATTAATTTTTTATGTGATATTGTTATTGTTTTATAAAAATGCACGTGATACAATCTCTACAAAAAGCAAGAAAATTACTAATGAAGATATAGAAACTGTTGGTTTAGAATATGCACAACAAGAACAGGAATGTAAATATTTAAACAATAGAAAAACAAAGGAAAGCGGGCGAAAAAACGTGAGGGAGAGAGAGACAGAAATTGTTAACTAGACGGCATAATTTGCTCGTTGAAACTCTATGTAAATATTTTGAATTTTGGACTATTTGATTATTTATTGTCCGGCGGATCAACGTTTTAATAAACGTCCAAGCAAGGAGGCGGAGGGCGTGTTCGGAGAGAGGCTGCAATTGTTTGCTTTTGCCTGTTGTTGTAGGTCAGTGTGCAAAAACAAATGTGCCGCAGCTTCAACTTGTATACAACTTGGAATCTGAGGGGATTAGGCACGTCGGAGGAAGGGAGGGGAGTGATCGAGTAATCAAGTGTTTAGAGTATGTGGATATTGTGTTTAATTGTTAAATGTTTATTAAACTACAACACGAGGCAAGTTTAAACAATGCTGCCCATGGCCGGCATTTGGTATTGTTTGGTATTCTTTTGGTATTCCTTCGATTCCATTGGGAGAGAGGGGTAAGGACGGGGTGGTGAAGGGGGGTGAATCAATGGGATCGCCGCTTTGTGTACTACTACAACTCAACTTGGTGTGGTGGCAGACGCGTCGTATACATAATTTTGTTTACAAACGTGCATAATAGTAAACAATTTGGCCATTTAATAACATTAACATTAAATTAAAAGCAAAACAAACGCCGTACAAGAAGCCCATAACAACAACTGCAAGAACAGGAACTGGCGAGAGCGAGCGAGATAGCCACATACAGTTGAAGTGAGACAGAGCTATTGTATATGCTGCTTATCTTTATTATGATTATTTGAACTTGAAAACTGAATGATGATGACGAGTTTTGTTTGGGAATTCCCTCGTCGAGAGATTGTTGTTTGTTGTGGGCGTTTTTAAGGAAGCACTTAGAGCCAGATTCGAAGAGTATTAAATGCATTTGTAATCTAATTAGCGATTGCTTCAAAAAAGATGACACGACTGCCAATGAAGGAGAATCTTTTTGGCGGAACTGTTGACCCAGTTTAGATGACGCACGGACACGTCCCATGGACGCGTTGTGTGGCATTTTGCATTGGAATCGAAGTCTATAAATATGTATATACCAGGCACGATGTCATGTCGAAGAAATTTCGGGTAAAACGTTTTCCAATAAAATTCGACAGAAACGAAATAGAAAATTAAATTGTTTCGTCTTTTTCAAAATTTAAATCGTTTGCATTTAACTTGAGAAAAATGTTTGAGCTAACTACGTATTTGTTATTTATTTAATTTAAGGATTTGATTAAATTTTGCAAATAAAAAATTACTTAACTGAAAGACATTTTGATTGATTCAATTAACTTAACAATTATCAATTTCCAGATTTCCCCGATTGACGCATTGCTGTTAATTAATATGTATAATTAAGTCAAGTTTTTTCTGTCTATGTCCATTTCTTGCCAATGTCATTTATTAACAAAATGAAATCATTTTCCTGCCGTATATTTTCAGCCACACCTGGACAGGGCCATTAATTAATCGCCAGAGTTAATACAGCGAAAAGTTAAATTGGTAAATTTGTGTTTTTCAGTTCTGTGCTGGAAACCTGTTTAATTTATTCCTCACTCACAATAAATTCCGAATATATGTATGTACGTAAATGTGCACAAACGAAAACAGCACGCAAAAACCGAATAAGAAGTAATAATAATCAAACGTAAAAATAATTTATGGCCTTGCCGCAGCGGCCAACAGGAAAATAGCCAAAGAGTTTAAGATACAAATATGTGTAAATATATTGTATATACATACGTATGTTTATATGCATATGTACAGTCACTATGTACAGCCGCAAAAATGACTTTAATTGCCCATTGTTGCTGTTGTTGCAATTGTTTTATTGTTGTTGTTTGCTTATTGTCTGCAAATTCCACGAAATGATCTGAAAATGGCGAGTGCTTCGAAAAAGTTGTCTGCCTGTGATATATTTGCAAAACGAAATTAAAATATCTTTCAGGCCAAAAGTCAAGTCAAAAAAAAAGTTGTTGTTCTTGCTGTTGTTGCTGCTGCTGCCAGCAGCGCCAATCGTGCCTGACGTGTTCGACAAATAGAATTCGTTTAATGTAAACAATACTCCGCCTCCGTGTGTATCTGTATCTGTATCTGTATGTGTGTATCTCAAAGTGTGTGCGTGTCTGTTTGGGGATTAAAACGTTGCCACGATCTCTTGGCACCAAAACAAAAAGAAAAAAGATGCGTTTGGAGAGCGTAAAACACAGAGCGGAGAGCGGAGAGAGGAGAGAGGCATCGTCGCCATCGTCGTCGTCGTCACGGTCGCGACTCGCGAGTTGGCGTAGTGCTGACAGCAATGGCGGCACTCAGGGAGCAACCCTGCCTCGTACCAGGCAGAGGCTGAGACCCACAATTGATACCCGTACCCATACCCCTACCCCTACACTTACCCCTTGCCCGTACCCAGTCACAGTCCCAGTCCCGGGCCTTAGAACGACTAAATCAATTAACAGCTCGTTTGAATGCCGCCAGCAGCGGCAACAGTTTCCTTTCCATGAATGCTAAATGTTAATTCATTCGGCGTAATTTGGGTTTTGAGATCTGGGTTTGTCTCTCGACTATTTATTAACTGTTGACTGGCTGCAGCAAGGAGCAGAAACAGGAGCTGTACCAGCTCTGCGGGAGTGAGACATCGAAATTCTAATGATCTGCGTCTTCCTTTTTAATGCGCGTTGTCATTTCTAGAGTAATTGAGATCAAAGTCAAACATTCATAGCTCTGCCAAAACCGACCACATTTCCAAGCGAGACATGGTTAAACCTTTCAGTTTATTCTGCATTCAAATTAAATTAAGCTTGTTTAAATAATTTTTTTTGATTTCCGATACCGATTTTTTTGTGCTTTTTGAAAACTCTAAATTGGAAATCTCAAGCTTTCACATTTAATTACCTCCTGTTGTCATGTTTAGTATAAACATTTTGAATTTTATTAAAAAACGTTTAATTTTTAGCAAGTCATGTCAAAATGAAAAAAGAACTTGGACTTGTAAAAAAAAATTATAGTAATATATTTTTTTATTAGTTAGAAACAGTTGAACATATTTTTTTTATAAGTAACTTGTAAGTTTATAAATTTTTAAAATGCTGAAACGTCAGAAAATCTAGTCAAAATCAATCAAGAAATTTAGTGTAATATTAAAACATATTCCTTTTTCAGAGTTGATTAATAAATTTTAGCCCCTTTGCTAATGTTGTGTAGGGTATTGTACAAAGCTATTCAATTGGACCGCTTGCAATATTAAACGTTTACATTTCTTGGCTTCAATTTCTCTTTAAGGCCTGTCTCCTCCAGTTCCTGCCCTGCCCCTAGATATTTTGCATGCCAATGCATAGACTAGACTCCAATACCAATACCAATACCATTACAAATAGCCATACCTCAGATTCACCAATGTCATACGGTTCCACATTCCAATAGTTCGCAGCGAAGAGAGCGACAGCTACGAATACATCAAGCCAATTGGGTGCGAGTGAGACTGAGAGATGGGAGAGTAAGAAATTGAAGCATACACCCACACACACAAGCACACAAGGAGAGCGTGCGCGTGTGCGTGTGAGTGAGAGTAAGAATGAGCATGAGAGAGAGTGCTGCATTTGCGCAAGGCGTAGGTGAACTAAAAAAAGAAATGAGAGCCCAAGTGGCGCAAGGAGATCGCAGTCGGTTTACAGTTAGGCGAGAATAGCGAAGACGCGCGGTTCTGTTCACAATTGGAACGGAAGAAAACGGAAACAGAAACAGAAAAAAGAAAACAGAAACTAACAAGGCTTCCGTACAATAAGAAATTCATCAGTGATAATTAACAACAAATTTAGAAAGATGATTAAAAGTGAAGAAGCTGTGAGTGAGTTGAACAATCGTGCAATGAACGTTGATCAGCTGGGTGGATTTGCGAGTGCCTCGCATTATCACCACCATCCGCATCATCATATATCGTCGCAGCATCTGAGCCACACACATGCCATCTCACATCCCCATTCGTTGGTCCATCACACTCCCTCGCATTTGTATCGCACTGGAAATTTGCTGCCCGCTGGCAATTTCCAATCCATGGGCGGTGATTCCCCCACAGATCTGGTGGATGAGAAGCCCAACATTGGCTACATGGATCGCAAGTACTATGCATCAACGCTAGATGGCGCTGGCAATGTCACGCCCACAACAACAACAACAACACAGCACTATGGGCTGAGTGCTCTCCACAGCATGGGAACCCCGCCGGCATCGTCCAGTCCGATTCCCCCATACGGAGTGCTAATGACGACCCATTCGAACGGCTCGATATCCCCAAATTCCAGTTCCAAGACGCCCACCGATCAGGAGATGTATGTGAGCTCGTCGGTTGGGAAGCCGTTGCAGCTACAGCCGATGAATCATCAGTATACCTCCACGATCAAGTATTGCTCCAACAACACCATTCTCAGTGCCAATGATTACCATCAGCTGACCATCCATGAGGCGGATCAGCAGCAGCAGCAGCAGCAACAACAACAGCAGCAACAACAACAGCAACAGCAGCAACAACAACAGCAGCAGCATTCTCCTGGATCGGGCAGCTTTATGCCGAGGATTTCCTCCTCACCCACACAGGTGATATCGAATGCCCATGGCCATGGCATGTCCGTGTTGAACTACTCCAGTGCGAGTTCCTCGCCTGCCAAGTCCCTAAATGGCTCGGAGACGACGCCAACGAATGCGACACACGATGGCCCAAACAGCAGTCAGCAGTCCAAGTCGACGGGCTCCAATGGCCAGGACAGCAGCACACCGGATACGACCAAAAAGTCGGGCACTCGACGACCAGAGAAGCCAGCGCTCAGCTACATCAATATGATCGGACACGCCATCAAGGAGTCGCCCAGCGGCAAACTGACCCTCAGCGAGATCTACGCGTACTTACAAAAGAGGTGGGTACTCAATTTATTTATGGACTCTGTCGATCTATAGCTCGAAATCAGACTCAAGCGATTCAAGCCCCATATTTTATGCTTACGAGTACTATTGTCACCAATTTCCATTGGACATTTTATTGCTAACATATAAAGAGCTTTCAAGCACTTGAGATTCCAATGTGAGTTGGACTAGGAGTGCAGTTTCCAGTATCCAGTTTCAGGGACCATGGGTTGGGCTATTAATTTCTGTTTCATTCGAGGGACTCCAATATCAAGAGAGTTACAAATAATAATAAAACTACAAATTAAAAAGTTATATGAAAAGATATTTATGATAAACTACATACATACATTTTTTGGGTTTGTGGGAACAAAAATCGATCGTTAATATTATATTCAGATATTTTAAGGAATCCGTTTTATTTTTATAGTGATAAATTGAAAAAAATTCATTCGAAATTTTACATAATTTATTAGCAAGTCTTAAAAAATATGAAAATTTTCGAATCTTAATAATTTTGATGACCAAAATATTCAAAATCATACTACTAGCATTATAACTTTTCAAATCCTTTGGGGAAAAAGGTTATTTCTAAAAATTAAAAAAAAAAATTTTTAATTTTAATTTTTGAAATAAATAATAAATTTGTCCTAATTAATTGTGAAAGCAAACTTAAAAAATCTTTAAATTCACACTAGCCAGTTTTATGAAAGATAGAGATTTTTCAAATTCTACCTGCATATCTGACAATCTAGCCCTAAAACATAGCCAATTGGGAAATCTTACCTTAAAATCTGTCAAACTAGATTTGAAGTTGATATCGCTTAACGCATTCCCAAGCCTCGATTCGATGCGTCTCCGAGTTCTCAAGTGTCGAGTGAGACCCATTTACTGACATCGACACCCCGCCAAGTGGCAATGGACGAAAGCTACAGCTACAGATACAGATACAGATACAAATACAAATACAGCTACAGATACAAATACAGATTCGAAATTGGGGATTGGCAAATGTGTTGATTGTCATGTGATTTGTCGCTTGGCGTTTATTTACTTGCGTCCGATTTTATTTACTCAACAAAATATGATCGGCTTCCCCCCTCTTACCCCTGCTTTACCTCCTCTAAAGTCAAGCGAAAAAGGCGCATCCTTTTGATTGCTCATATTTCTCAGCGCTTGGCACTTTATATGTTTGGATATATTGGCGACAACCGCGACTGGGAACGAGACCAAACAAGAGACCTCAGTTTTAGTTCAGTTGAGTTAAGTGCGTTGATATCGTTTGTTTGTTGTTGCCAAGTCTGTGTAGGACCCAAAAATTTTTAATTGACTTTTGTGGTGACGATCAAAGCTCATTAGAATGAATGAATGAATCCAAATGAAAAGGGGACAATGGTAGGGTATAGGCTTATTTGAGTATGTCCAAAATAAATAAACTTGCATTAACTTCAGAGAATAATGGCCGAACCTGTAACGCAGCTGTTATCCCATCGAATAATTCTTAGTTTTAAAATAAAAGAATAATAATTTTTAATTGTATTTATAATGATAAGAATTAAGACCATTCGTTTCAAAAATGCCTTTAAAAGTAACACATTTTGAGCCATTTTACATTATTCAGTCGAACTTCCCTAACTCGAATCACCATTATCCAAAGAAAAGGTTCGAGTTATGGAGACTTATAGAGCTCTTCGCTAGTATTTTTTATAATTTTTTGAAATCTGCAAAATATGCCTATTTTAACCCCTTCTTTCTACTTTTCATACAAAAGATGCCTTTTTTGCAAAAATTTTAAAAATTTATAAAAAATACTAGCAAAGAGATTTTTTAAAAAAATTTGCAGTTACTCCTCAAATCGTTAGAAAAATTTTTTGCACAAAACATTTTTTTTTAAATAATTGAGGAAAAAAGTTTCAAAATAGACCTTTACAAGAATTCCAAATCTTTCATGGGTACTTAATGGGTTATGGAAAGTTTTGTATCATTCAAACGGAATTGAAATGACATTTCCATTGATGCCAAAATGTACATGAAGTATGTTCAAATTATAGGTAGATTTAACTGTAAATGTTGTCAAAATAAATATGCCGACTAGTGTATACTCATATGTATCTGTTTGCTCAGTTTTTAAGATAAAGATAGATAGTTTTTAAGATAAAAATCTTAATTTTTAGACCTTTTGTCCAAAAAATACGTCAAAGGTAACGTGATCCTAAAAAGATATTTATTTTTTGTGTTTTTGAGTATTTTTGTATTAATTCCTGAATTTATCCTTTCCTGCTTGCAGCTATGAATTCTTCCGAGGACCCTACGTGGGCTGGAAGAACTCGGTGCGTCACAATCTCAGCCTGAACGAGTGCTTCAAGAAGCTGCCCAAGGGCATGGGCGTGGGCAAGCCCGGCAAGGGCAACTACTGGACCATCGACGAGAACTCGGCGCACCTCTTCGAGGATGAGGGCAGTCTGCGGCGTCGTCCGCGCGGCTATCGCTCCAAGATCAAGGTCAAAACGTATCCTGTGAATGCAAACGGTTTCTACGGCGGCAGCTACGGAGATGCGGGCATGGTAAGCAGACTAGAAACAAAATATAGTTTACCTTAGTTAATCGATGATTTGCTTCCAGGACAATGCCAACTTCTATGCGGCTCCGGCTTATGCTAGCTATGATTACGGTGCACCCGCCAGCGCTGGTCCCAATGTCATTTCTTCGGCGGCTCAGGGCTTTGGGGATGCCTGGAACGTGCATGCGGCGCACAGTGGTTCACCGGCGATTGGAGTGGGCACATTGCCGCAGTACTCGAACATAACCTGCCTCACGACAGTGGGCAACAATCTGAATGGCTCGCTGACGCCGCCACTTGCCCACTCCGCGCTGGGGATGACTGCGACGGCAACGGGGGCGGCGGGATCCTCCGGTTCGCCAGTGACGGCGCTTCAAAGCGATTACGCGCCAGCCGCCAGTCTCGTGGCGGCGGGCTATTCCTATGCAACAAGTGGCAGTGCCTTGGATAACGGTAAGTGCTCGACTACTGCCAACTCCGACTTGGGTGTTCGTGTCAATCAGAGCCAAGTGTAAATGCTGACTGTAAGCGAGTGTGTGTGTGTGTGTGTGATCTTAATCTCCGATTACCGCCGCATAGCAACACATGGTATCCCTCTCTCGCTTTTATAGCTGACGCGGCTCTGTGTGATTTTTAACACCAGAAGATCATAAAAAACATACGCATTTTAATCGAGTTTCTTGTTTTCAACTTCAATTTCACTTCAGGTCTTCGCTCCATGTCGCTGCAGCAGCTGCCCGCTTTGTCCTCCATTCAGACGGTATCCCAGTCACACCAACACAACAATAACAACAACAACAATAATCATCACCATCCTCATCATCCCCATCATCATCATCCTCATCATCATCATCATGGAACCATGACGCCGCCGCCATCGCAATCGGGCAATCACGCCATCGACCGTTCGCCCGTCGATATGAAACCGGTTTACCTGCCACCGATAACCCCGCCCCCCACATCGGTGAACGGCAGCTACTATGAGACAATTAAATATTCAAATTAGCCTAGCATTATTTTTATATTATATTAACTTACTCGAATCTGTATTGAGTTATTTGGCATTATTACCTCAAAGGATACACAATTTTAATCTTAAGTAGTTGCCAAAATTGACAAAAATTAGTTGCTTAGTGCGTAAACAAAAAAGTTCTTATCAAATAAATATCATTTAATTAGCAAGTATTTCAAAAACAATTACTAAAGCATTATTCTTTACCAAGTCGCTAAAACTGTTGATATTATTGGGATCCCAGACACGACTCATAATTGAAACCAGGGATTAAAACCGAAACGAATATCGGTTTCGGTTACGGTTTTGGTTATGTTCGGATTTAGGTTTTCGGTTATAGGTTAAGCAAAATCTTTGAATAAAGGTTTCGTAACGGTGAACCGGTTTTCATATGTTTCGGTTTTGAAATACCGGTATAGTTTCGGTTCACAAAAAAAAAATTTCTTTGTAAAAATATAATTATATTAACAATATAATAATAAATAAAAAGGCATAACATTCTTAATGTTTCATTCACACACTTATTTCACAAATAAAAAATAAAATCAAAAATAAAATAAAAAACTAATAACTAAATATCAGAGATCGCATACAAGACTTATGAGTCGGTAAAAATAAAAACAGTTCAAAATTTTTCGTTTTAAATTATTTCTAACTTGTTTTTTAAATTTTTAAAACAAAAATTAATAATAAAACATGCTTTTAAAATTGTATTTTAAAGTTATATCATAACTCTTATTTGCAATTTTTAAAATATCAATTAAAAATAAAACTTTTTTTCTTTTTTTATTATAAAAATTGTAAATTAAAATGTATTTTAAGATGTATGAAAAACCGAAATTAACCCTTATAAATGAAACGGTTACTAAACGGTTATTTCGGTTTACAGAGTTTCGGTTAAAAGGTTTCGGTCAGATGAACATTTTTTTTCCGGTTACGGTTTCGGTTACGGTTTTAAATTTCAATCGGTTTTTACCGGTTAAAGGTTACGGTTTCGGTTAGGGTTTTAATCCCTGATTGAAACTATGACAAAAACAAATGGTTAAAATAAAAAGTTCAGTTAATGAAGCTCGATTGTTTTTGAATGCATGTACTTAAGTCGGTTTTTTAATATTTCGCTCTTTCGTGTCTTATATGTTTTCATATATTACTTTAATATTTTATTTTGTTTAATCTCTAATTTCTTGTAAATTAAATTTGAATATTTAATTCAAGTCTTCTTGCCGCCAACTTCAAGTGCGTTCATAATTGCGTAAGTTGAAGTTGGCTGCGCTTATGTTAAGCAGTGAAAATTACAAAGCAGTGAGCTACAATGAAAAACACTGCTTGAAATATCAAAATAGTGCAGTGAACTGTTTGAATTAACACTGCTTTCGATAAATCGTAAAGCAGTAAACTGTTTCGGTGTACGATATATGACAAGGGGTTTAGACCGTCGTGAGACAGGTTAGTTTTACCCTACTAATGACAAAACGTTGTTGCGACAGCATTCCTGCGTAGTACGAGAGGAACCGCAGGTACGGACCAATGGCACAATACTTGTTCGAGCGAACAGTGGTATGACGCTACGTCCGTTGGATTATGCCTGAACGCCTCTAAGGTCGTATCCGTGCTGGACTGCAATGATAAATAAGGGGCAATTTGCATTGTATGGCTTCTAAACCATTAAAAGTTTGTTATTCATTTAATAGACGACAATGGATGTGATGCCAATGTTACATATAACATAGTAAATTGGGAGGATCTTCGATCACCTGATGCCGCGCTAGTTATATATTAAAACATTATTTAATACAATGACAAAGCCTAGAATCAATTGTAAACGACTTTTATAACAGGCAAGGTGTTGTAAGTGGTTGAGCAGCTGCCATACTGCGATCCACTGAAGCTTATCCTTTGCTTGATGATTCGATAAAAAATCAAACCAGATATATATATATATATATTTATTATATATTATATGTGTGCATATGCGCATATATTATTGTATAATTTTATATGTATATATATATCAATATATGCACGTAAAAACTGATATATGCAACATATAATATTAATTATATTTGTATTTAATATCAATTCTTTATGTATATAAAAATATTTATTATATATTTTATATAATATGTGTGCATATGCGCATATATTTATATATAATACTTAATATATATAGTTATATAGATAATAAATGGTTTACCAACGTATCGTCATCTTATTAGTGACGTGTATAGTGAATATATTTGAACGGAATGAACTATACAAAGACTTGTCATGATATTATTGTCTTAAGACAATAAAGAGAATACATAAAAATATGTATATGCTTAAAACGGTGTCCCAATGGTAGTATATTATATACTTAAAAGAATTTGGCTTAAAATTATTGTGACGTATATAATGTGTATATGCTTACCACGGTGGTCACTATGGTAGATAATACAATTAAAAGAATTTGGCTTGTATTTATTGTGACGTATATAATGAACATATATGAACGGAATGAGACTATACAAGTCTTGTCATGATATTATTGAAGAGAATACATAAAAATGTGTATATGCTTAAAACGGTGTCCCAATGGTATATTATATACTTAAAAGAATTTGGCTTAAAATTATTGTGAAGTAAATAATGAATATATATGAACGGAATGAGACTATACAAGTCTTGTCATGATATTATTGTCTTAAGACAATAAAGAGAATACATAAAAATATGTATATGTTTAAAACGGTGTCCCAGTGGTATATTATATACTTAAAAGAATTTGGCTTAAAATTATTGTCTTAAGACAATATATAAATATATAACATATTTCATTTAAAATATACTTATATAGGTATACCTCTATGGACGGATAATATATATGAAATAACATATATATATGTACATGCTCATAGAAATATTTTCTATTTATCAGAGTTGGTTTGAAATTATTGTCTTAAGACAATAAAAAAAAATTTTAAATTGTATTTACAATAAATGTGCTTATAATAATATATGCGCATATTGTTATATTAAGTACGAATAGTGTTACACGAAAAGTATTATTAAAAAAGTACATGCATTTAAATGAAATCAGTGATTGCGCGTATGAAAAATGATGCAGTTTGAGAAATGGTGGCAAGAAACCTATATAAGACCGAGGGTGACGGTCTGCGGCAAGACATGTCATATGACAAATATCTAACATACCGATATCATATGACTTAAAAATGTCTTGCCGTTATTGGTTATTTATAATAAATAATGCAAAAATAACCAAATCCAAATAATTGAAAAAATTTAAAAAAAATTTTCAATAAAAATGAAAATAAGTGAAATGTCACTCATATGAAATGTTACTCCATATGAAATATTTTCTCATACGAAATTTAGTGAAATTTCTTATTTTGTAAAAAATGAAAAAATAATCACGGGAAAAAGTGTTTTATAATCATATTAAACGAAAACAAATGCATTATTGAAAAAAAAATTTTTTCAAAAAACATGAAAAAAGTGAAATGTAACTCATATGAAATGTTACTCCATACGAAATATCCGCCCATACGAAATTTAGTGAAATTTTTTATTTTTGTAAAAAATGAAAAAATAATCACATGAAATAGTGTTTTATAATCAAATTACACGAAAACAAATGCAATATAAGAAAAAAATTTTTCAAAAAATATGAAAAAAGTGAAGTGTAACTCATATGAAATGTTACTCCATATGAAATATTTTCCCATACAAAATTTTGTGAAATTTTTTTTTTGTATAAAATGAAAAATAATCACGTCAAATAGTGAATTATAATCATATAACACGTAAACAAATGCATTATTAAAGAAATAAGTGGAGAAAAGAGAAAAAAAAATGTTGC